>WEKX01018714.1:0-36527 GCA_013390025.1 Pitta sordida | reverse complement strand
CCCTTCTTCTTTTTTCCCCCCCCCCCCCCCCGCCCCCCTTTTTTTTCCTTCCCCACCTCACCCTCCCATTAGGCTGAGTTATTTTCCTTGTGGGGGAACTGAAACAGAAGTCAGGAGAGGACCATCTCATGTCATTTGGACAGAGACCATAAATATTACAGAGTTTATGGGGAACAAGTACCCTGGATAGTTATCTCAGACTAATGACCAGGCACCTGAGCAGGGGAGCACAGAGATCCGTGTGACCTATTTGGCCAATATTTTGTGTGAGATTCAAGCTGAATATGCCAGGTTTGTGGACTTATATTAATGGAGGAGCCTAGAATTGTTAAAATACTGTCTGATCTCATGATGGCCTTCCACTTACAACTTGTGCTTGGTCAGTACCATGGAGGGAAGAACAGCTTTTCTCAGCAATGCAGCTCTGAAGAAGTGTAAGAAGCAAATATCACGCTTCATGTTTTAAAGTAACAGTACATAACTTGACAAGATATCCCCATCAAGTGAGGGCTTTCAGTAATATGTTTACAGAGTGTAGGCCAAGAATGAAGTGATACAGATAGGAAATTATCAAAAAATGTGGATGCTAAAAGCACATTATGCTTGTGGTTCATTAATGGCTCATACAAAGCTAATCTGTACCAAGTTTCACAGTTGACAGCTACTATTGTAGGAGCAGGGAAATTAACTGCGTCATTGAGATGAGGTGGAGTGATCAGTGAAAGACAGGAACTTGGTGAGCCTGCTAAGTGCTTTCTAAAAAAGCATGTACATGCAGATCTCATGTTGTCTAACTATGTTCAGGAAGAAGAAGAATATAGATTTTCTGGCAAAAGAGGTATTTTTATTAAAAGTATAAGTTCTTCATGGAAAATTATATTGTGTAAGAAAGGGACAGTTTCAGTAGGTTTTCTGATCTGAAAAAATACATAATGGAAATTCTTTAAATTCCCTTCTTTCTGCTTAGAGAGGGAAGAAATCAGCATTTCACTTTAAAATGACACGTAAGTTCTAATTAACCTGTATTAAATAAGAAAAGTGAACTTACAGACCTGATGCAGTTTATTGCAACTGAACTTTTTCTCTTCAAGACTGTTAGTCCAAAATGTCATGGTTTTATAACTCTTCTTCTGGAATAATGACATTGGACTGAAAAATTTTATTTAATCCTCATTCTAATGGTACCATTACCAATTAAACTTTAGAAACACTATTAGTTTGGAGTGTTCGTTGGTATACTGTAAGAATTATAATATTTGTATGTTATGTATTGTGGCTACTTTATTTTTAATCTAATAAACTTCTCTGGATATGCTGAGCCAAGAGGTATTTATTTAAAATGCAAAGGAAAGAAGGTTCTGGGGAAGTACAAGAATCTGTTACTGCTACAGAGAAACTGGTTTTCTGTGAAGTTCTATTACCTATGCAAGTCACACCTGGACAGGAACGACACTATTTTAATTGAAGGAATTGCTAAATATAAATTGGATATCCAGGGTGTATAGACTGAACCCATCTGTTCTACCAAAATTGACTTTTTAATATCTGCTATCTTAACTTATTTGTATCCAAGACATACACAAAGCTTCTCAGATAAACAGGTGCACTTCGATATTATCCAATTAATTACTGCCAGATGTATTGCATTGGAAATTGGTCTGTAGCTCGTCTTTGGGATTAAAACCAGTTCCCTAATTCCTAGGATGCTTTCCTGGACATTTAACTCAAGAACAATGCTGGTTTTTTAAAATACAAGTCGATCTCCTGCAATGAAACCCATCAGCTGGGCCTGAGTTTCACTTGGGCTTATAGAATGCTATAAAGAAGATAGGCATGGTTTTTTCCCCTACTGCAGTTTTACTATAGTAGATTTCAAAATGGTTCTGGAGAATTTTTCTTATTTTTGAGGGTGGGGGAAAGAAAAGACAGTAGGTTAATAATTTCTCCAAAGATGTGAAGCAAAAAACAAACGGACAGAAAACCTGCTTTTGAAGACAGGTGAGAATCTGTAGCCTCACTGGAGACAAGAACTGGAAACAATTTTCTTTTGAAACCTGTTCAATGGCAAATGTAAAGTGAGCAGGTAATGAATTGTAAGAGCTGAGACTGATCCCTTTTGAAAGAGTTGCAAAGAGCTGAGATTTAGACAGGGTTACTTTCCCAAGCCCTTCTTTTATTACATCTTCATTATAAGTAATATAAAACATTTAAAAAAAGGGAAAAAAAACCCTTAAGAAAGGGGTTTATCTGTCATTGTCATACTGGTTGCTTTAGACATATGAAGGGAAAGATGACAAATTCCCTCAGAAAAAACAGAAGTTTGTGGTATTTGCCTGTAATGATGTGATGAAGACATTTTTTTTTAATGTATTTCATAATAATCAAGCTGACCCTGAGTATTTTATAACCTTCTCCCCCAGTGGTCTCTGAAAGGAAGTTGAGTCTTCTGCAGGCTGTTCCTTCAGATGCTCACTGGCCAGCAAGTTCTGTGCCTGCTTTTCTGCTATAAGTATTGAGGAATACATTTGGTGGTTGTGGTGCAGCTGCAGTTTGAGTTCTGGTTGGAGCCTGAGACAAGACAATGAACTTCTGACCCTTTGCATGACAAACAGCTCAGGGACCTGTGGTCTGTTCAGGTGAGGGACGCATAGGAGCCGAGGACTCCAGACTTTCCCTGAGATGGTGAGACTGAGACTCCCCAGAGGCACCAGTTTGAGATATTACTTTGTTGTTCAGTTACACCACCAAGATTAAACTATTTTAAGGATCATGACATCTGAGACTCTGTTATGGGAAATCTGGGGTCAAGCTGATATGGAAACCTGGTCTGACTGTGAGTGTGGGGAGTGCAGCATCCCTCAGGTGGTCGCTCAGGTGTGACCTGACAGTGGATCCTGGACAGTTGGACAGTGGATCCTGGATAGTTGGACAAGGATGTTTCCATAACGTAAGCATCCTGGGGCTGTATCCTGTCTGGTTGGTAGGGGTCTGCAAGAGGAATCAGCTGTGTAGGAGGAGTTTTGTAACAGGGCCCAGCTGTAGGAGCTGTGATCTGGAGATGATTGGGTGTATCTGCCAGTGACCTGGAGCACTCACTGCATTGCAGGTGTATCTGCTCACTGATGACAGCTGTAATTAGTCATCACTTGGTGTCCCGGTTTCAGCTGGGATAGAGTTAATTTTTCTTCCTAGTAGCTGTACCATGCTGTGTTTTGCATTCAGTAGGAGAATAACATTGATGACACAGTGATGATATGTTTTTTGCTAAGTTGTGTTTACTCCAAATCAAGGATTTTCCTTTCCTATGCTTTGCCAGTGAGGATGTGCATAAGAATTCAGGAGGGAGCACGGCCAGGACAGCTTAACCAAACTATCCAAAGGCATATTCCATACCACAGAGCGTTATGCCCAGTATATAAACTCGGCAGTATCGGCTGGAAGCCACCAGTCACTGCTTGTGAAGGGAATAGGCATTGGTCAGCAGGTGGTGAGGAGCTGTATTGTGCATAATTTGTCTTTCTGGGGTTTTATTTTTCTCTGTCTTTTTGTTGTCTCTCTTTTCTTTAAAATTATTTTAAAATTATTTTATTTTAGTTCCATTTCTAAACTGTTCTTATCTCAACCTACAGGTTTTTCTTTTCTTTTTTGTTTTTCTTTCTGATTGTCTGCTCTATCACTCTGGGAGAGGTGGGGTTGGTAACAGGTCAGCAACAGTTTTGGGTTTGTTTTCTTCCAGTATCTCTTAGGACACCCTTATCGAATTATTTTCCAACTGTGAACTCCCCAGTTTACCCTCTGTTTCATTTTTTCATTCTGGAAAGCTATGATGCTCGTTATGTTCACCTATAAAGTAAAGGATAGGTAAATAATAGCCTTTGCTACTTGGATATCCCTCCTAGCAATACAGCCTAGTTCTTTTATATCATAGTTTTCAGAGTGGCAATGCTTGTTTCTGAAAATTTAGGCACAATAGGAACATTTGTGTTTGCCATCTGCAAGGCATTTCCTTCTAGGATCCTGGGATTGGTTACAGGGATTCCAGACATTCCTACTGCCTGTTCCCCTGGGTTCAGAGTGAAGGAGACAACAGGTTTGCAACAAGAACACTGATGCATGTACGTAAACTCTTCAGCACATCCTGCTGTTACTGGAACAGCCTGCCTATGTTTGAACACCCACCAGCATTTCCCTCAGTCATGTCCAGCCTCTCATCCCTGCATTCCTCTCTAGGCAGCTGCTTTTTGCTGTTAACAGCAAGGTGCTGACCCTGGCAAAGCAGCCAGGTGTTGTGGACAAGAGCCTTTCCCATCACTAGCCAGCCATTATATGCTTGGAGAGATTTTCACTTTCAGATTTTTTGAGAAGGTCAGGAAAGGATTGTTTCTGCTTAGTGTTTGTTTTCATTTTTTTCCCCTGCAGAATTGATTTATTTCTCAACATAGCAGTATTTATTGCTTACTTTCCTAACTTTTCCTTTTAATCCTGCAACTACCATTAGATAAAATAATGAACCGAGTTACTTATTCATAAAGGCAATGTAAATATTTGTTCTCTGCTGTATTCCAATAAAATAATGTTGTCATGGATTATTTGCAGTAAATTATTTTAGGTTATACATTTAAAAGTAAGCAAAGCTGTATATATGAAACTATCTTCGATAATTTTTCAAGAAGCATCTTATTCTTTTATCATTGTTGCTATGAGATCTGAAATCTTAATGCTTGTATTTTGATTTCCAGTGTCTTCTTATGTCATTTCTATTGCAAATGCTTTCTACTGAGAAATTGTAAACAATTTTCAACATTTGCTGCTCCCCTTCCCATCTTTCAATTCTAGCCCAATTCTGCTGATACCATTGATATGTTGTCAATAACAGTGGTCCTCTGAGTGAAGTACAATTCTCTTGTTTGGGTTCTGCATTTTACATTTGAAATTGAGATGTATTTGGGGAGGCAGAAGTCTCAAATAAAACTCTATTTTCCAAATTTGTAGAAGCTATTTGTTACTCGAAGAGACAATAACATAAAGGCGGATAGTGTTTAATTTCCAGTGTGCTGTTTATCTCAAGAGCAGATTTTCTATTTGATAGAAATATTGTGAGGTATTACTCCCAAGTGTCAACCCTATGCACATATAAACTAAAAAAAGAAGGAGGACATTTTGCTCCTACGTTAATAATTATTCTATTAAAAAATAAACAAAAAAACTTGTCAGCACGTGAATCCTGCTCCAATAGATGGCAGCACTTTTCCTCAGCCACAGTGGTCTCACAAATTCCTACTCTACTTTGTTTATGTTGGGCACATTTATGAAATGCCCTGTAATAGATCCTTCATCGATGCTTCGTAGGATTTTTTTTTCTTTTTGGATGATGGACACAAGCTTAAATAAACAGCAAGATCCAGAACAGCTTGAATAATTAAAGACAGGTGATCATAATCTCCCAAAAGCTGATGCCTTTTCCCTCTTTGCAGTAAAAGAAACTCTGTAAGTTACAAACCTGTAATTTCTTTCTTATTCTGAGAAGTCTCAATAAGTTTTCCTTGATATCACAAGTCTCCAGGACTTTGAACTTCACACTGTTTAACTTTCATGAGCCTCCAGCAATACATCGGTGCTATCAGAAAGTTGAAACCTCTGAGAGGTGTTTTTCAATAGATTTTTTTAGGATTTTTAAAGACAGCATATCTGCAAATATGGTGCAAAATCTGAAGCACAAAATGCAAGAAGTTTCTCCTCCTTTTCAGCACATTTAGGTTTCAAGTAGTGGTTCATGCTGTGTGTTGTAGTTCTGAACAGAAGACATTTAGAGCTATTTAAACTTGACTATCTATGATGGTGTTACTGAACACATTTCAAGCTTTTAGAATGCAGAGCTATTGACTCTGTAGGAGGAGCTGAATGGTCTGGCACTCTGATGACTAAAGAGGAACTCTTAGCAATCTAAATTTAGGCACCTCATTTTAAAAACTCTGGCCTAGATATGTGAACCCAGAAAAATGAGTTACAATAATTTATTTCAAATTCCCTGGCTCTTTCAGGTCCCCAGACTTAGCATTTATTCATACAAATTGCTCACTGTTGCAGATAAATCATAAAATGTAGCCAGTGCAATAACTCTGCACCTGAGCATTATTTAATTCTGCTTTGGTAAGGCTGGCAGCGCTTTCCTTTTTCTCTATATGTTACAGCACCTGGCTGTTTTGGCTTTGTCTGAATACGTCTGGGGCTGAATAGGGAGAAAATGTACAAGTTTTCCCACTCATCACTGCTAGTTTTCCTAAGAGCTGCTATTCCTCTGTTAGGTGGTCAGTTTAATTTTCCTGCCAGCTTAACATAAATGCAAAGGAGACAATTACCAATGGGGACAATTTTTCACTGAATGCTTAGAAGTGTCAGAAGTGTTGTCTCTAGTAGTTCTCATCTGCTTCGACACCAGGTTTTGTTATTTTCCCATAATGCTGTTTATGTTGATGAAGAGAATTACTGTGCTCTGTGTTGATTTTTCTCCTTTGGCAAGTTTGTGCTTTCTCTTTTGGGATTTTTGTTTCTGTAAAGTAGTACAGTTGGCCCTCTTCCACTTCGCATCCCCCATACTGTGGCTTCACATCTTAGCAGCATGATTTTTCAGCGATGAAAAATGCAACTGTGCAGGTATGACCTGGCATGCATGAATATTCAATTAAGCAGTCATGAATATGCAAATCAACTCCCATGCCGTGCTACATGGACCATGGGCGCACTGTTCTGCCTGTGGCGAGCTGTGCTGGCCGTGCTCTGCCCCTCTGTTCTGGGCCCCCCTGGCTCCCTCCACTCCCCTTGGGGCTGCTAGGACAGCGACATGGGCAGCTCCCCACACCAGTGTCCCCAGCTGAGCAGAAAAGGGTTTTTTCCCGGCATGGGGTGGCTGCAGGCACAGGGAAGCGCCAACACAAACACCAATACACAGCAAGGCAGTACCAAAACAGCGCCAGGGGGCTGGGGGGGACAGTGCGAGGGTGCAGGGCAAATTTGCATATTAATGAGCTGCCAATCAACGTGGGAGGCAGGCTACGCAGGACCTGAATAAGACCGCGGTACCGTGGTATAGGAGACCCGGCTGTACGTCACCTTGTGGCTGTGAGAAATAGATGGAGGTATGTGTGTTGCCCACAATTTTTCTTATGTTTGTGTAGGCTACACAAATGAGTAAAATTTTAAACCACAGTTCTTTAGGCAAGTAATTTATACCTTTTTTTAAAACACAGTATAAACCAAACTAAGATTAATGTTAAAAGTGTTAAGGATGGATCTCTTGTCTTTTCACTGGAGCCTTAGAAGCTGTGGGCGTTTATTCTAAGGCAGTCATCTGTAGTCAGTGTCATAAGAGAAGGTGATTCATCCCATCTGATGCTAAATATCTGAGAGCCTTATTATGCAAATATGTTCTGAAGAGAAAGGTGGTTGATGGTGTTCCTGCTCAGCCCAGTGCCACAGTCTACAAAGTCTCTTTGTCCCAGTGCAGTTGTTTTAGAATAGAGTGTGAAAATTATTCAGGTTAAAAACCAGTAACTGGAAGTATTTTGTTGATTTGTATTTGTGGGGTTTTTTAAACCATCTTCACTTCAGTGATTCATGAGACCATTTATAAGAGAACAGTAAGAGTATGTGTTCAATAAATGGGCTCATATTGGCACAGAAGAAAAAAGTAGTTGAAGGCAAGTACATTCAAAACTTTGTGTAATGAGCTGCCTCCTGAAAGACATGTATGCACTGGGACTGTCCTATTCTATTAGATGAGATGCATATAATGCAGTAACTGTTTAACCATGTATTAAGCAGGACATTAGCAATACCACTAGCAGTGTAATGTACACCTCTTGATGCTTGCTATTGCTTTATTAGGCTATTAAGTATCTTAAAGTGAGCTTATCTATGTCAAACAAAGGGGACGGTAAGGAACTTCTGTGGGTATTGCCAAATCCTTCCACTGAGGTTGTCAGTACTTGTAGAGCTGTTTGTTCCAGGAGTCTTGCTCAGCTTTAACTTCCTAGAGAACCATGAGGATTACATGTGTATGGACAAATTTGCTAACTGCTGAGATGGGCTGTTTCTTTATAATATGTAGTGATTATCCAAGTCCATACCAGGAAGCCAGAAAAAGTGACCATGCAAATGATAACTTTAATTTGAGTTTTGTGTAAATATGAAGAGAGGATGACTCGAATGAACTTCACTTGTGTGTCTGAGAGTGGTGGTTTCCATTAAATATGTTAGCTAAAGTTAAACTCTCAGGGTTGTGGTGAGGCAGAGGCAGTATATTTTGAGAGGCATATTGAAAAGAAACCCAGCCTATTAGGATGCATTAGATATACCATACAGAAGTTAAATCTCATGAACTGCATGTTCTGTGTGCTGTTATTCATCACAGGAGCCCTTATGTTGATGTACCACCCTGCTCCAGTATGCTTTTGTGGTACATATACATGGTCAGGGGACTTTGGCACAGGAACTGAAGTCGGGGAAAGGTAACTGCCACCAATAAGATACAGTTCTATGAAACAGCAGAGGAAGGGATGAAAAGAACTGAAATAATGCCAATGGCAATGAAAACAATAAAAATGAGTACAGTCTTGCACTCTTGCACTTTGTGCCCCCCATATTACAGCTTCACACCTTAGCGGCATGATTTTTTTGCGATTGAGGAGGCCTCTTTTCGCAACTGCGCATTCACGACCTGGCACACATGAATATTCAATTAGGCAGTTATGAATATGCAAATCAAACCACACAGCTGCGGCGGTGGTGGCCCCGCCACTTCCTCCTGGCCCTGGGCTGGCAGCAGCAGTGGCAGCACCGCTGCTTTCCCTGGCCCCGGTCCCAGGATGGCAGCAGTGACGGCGGCACCGCCACTTTTCCTGACTGCTCCTCCCCTGGGAGCTGCCGCCATGCAGTTATGAATGATTTACACGCTCTCAGGTGTCCGAGACTTTCTTGAGTGACTCTCCAAGACAAACTCGTCTACCCCGAGTATGGAGAGATCAGGTCTACCCACCCTGAGGGACACCGGGATAGCAGCGCAGGCAGCTCCCCGCACCCGTGCCTCTGGCAAAGGGTTTTTCCCAGCGTGGGGTGGCAGCGGGCGCTGGGAAGGGCTGACACAAACACTGCTACACAGCAACACAGTGCTGAAACAGTGCAGGGGACAGCGTGAGGGTGTGGGGCAAATTTGCATATTAATGAGCTGCCATTCAGTGTGGAAGACGGGCTTCGCACATCAAGACTATGGGTCCGCAATATAGGACTGTAGTACATTTTTATATAAGTTCTTTCTGGAATATATTTCACATGTTTTATTTATTTTTATCATTATGTTTGTTTTTATTTTTGTAGGCTGTGGAAACCAACCTTGCATCAAAGGATAGTCACTGGGTCTATGTAAATGAGGTAAGAAAATCGAAAGAGAAAACGCAGCTTGCTACATTCACTCATCACCATCTTTTGTTTCATATGTTTTGACACACCAAACTGAGCATACACGTAGCCTTTTTGCTTTTTGAATGGCACAAGATGCAAACTCTGTGGTGTCATTACTTGTTTGTCTTAGTTGAACTGGCATAGGTTCAATACCAGAGGTCAAGATAAAGCTTCCAATATATCTCATAACTGCTGGGAGACTTCATTTTTATCTTCATGCTGATGCTATTTCATTAGCAGTTTAGGAAGCAGGGACTATCTCAAAACAAATCTCAGCTGCAGGCATCTCTGTCTGCAGGAGCTCACCCTTCACTGCTATGAAAGCAGATGCCAGGACAGGAGAGAGTGCTGAGACTGGTTGCAGCTTAGCTCAGTCAAATGTGCATTTACATGATACACAAGTTTTCTCTAGTGCAGGACTGTGTGGGTGTATTGGCCAAGATCCAGAACAGCATAGATTCAAAATGTGACATTTCCTCTCTGAAGCAAATGGTGTCTTGTCCTGCTACTGTGATTATTTATTTTACCTTAGTAACATGATGTCCTAATGGGAATCCATCCAGATTCATATTTAAAAAGCAATGAAATATTATATCATATACAATAATTTATAAATCACTGATAAATTACTGTATTTTACATATTTCTGGCTTTAATAATGATTAAAAGGTAGAAAAATATCTAAGTTAAAAAGAACAGTATTCACTATCTTATTTTTATATTATAAATGCATAGCCTTTAATTTAATAACCAACTCCTTTTTTAATTTCTCATTCCTTTCTTTACACCTAGTTAATAATTTTGAGTAGGAAACTTTTAATAGTAACTATAAATTGCATTATGTGGCATTAGAAAGGCTCTGTAATTAAATAGGGGTTAGGGAAAGCAAGTGAAATCCCAGCTTGTAAAGGCTTTATAAATTCTTTCTAGTCCTTGTTACATTTAAGTACCTCCTGGTTTGTCAGCTGCAGTAATGACCCACTACAAAACATCAGCAAGATGCCCAGAGAGTCAGTGTTTATATACACATAAAGATAATACAGTGCATATTTCCCTAAACATTTATAGAGGGAGTCTTTGTGAATTTTTTATTGCTGCTGTTACCGTTCAGATTTTAAAACTCACTTCATGAAGCCTGAATCTGTAACATCACAGTAAAAACCTTCAGCACTCATGGACTACGATGTGAATGCATGCAAATGCACAAACACATCACACAGGATGTCAGTTCTGCTTCGGTTTGGGGAGCTTTTATTTCTTCTCTTTTATGGCTAAATTCTGGGTTGGGAAGTTATGATAGCAACATGTAAAACTAAAGTGTAACTTTCTAGTGAAAAATATTAGTGCACATAATTATAAATATCATAGAATGCAATCAAATTCAAACAGGCAACTACAGGAGCTTTTTAGATTCATGAAACTTTGGAGAATTCTTTGCAGGCAAAAAGAGAAGAAAATGTCTTGACTATGCTTAAAGCTGCTGTGAAAATAAGGTACTTAAGGCATCCACATGGATATATCTATTGAAAGCTGGAGATTCCTCAGGCCTTGTTTATTTAAGTATGAATACTCTTTTGCTAGCCAGAACACACACTGCTCATGCTTGCCATGTACAAGTTTCCAGTTGGTAGTAGTGAGAAGTGTGTGAGTACTTGATGGAAAATATGATGCTGATTGTTGCTGTGATTTGCAGAATAGAATTTTAATTCTCAAGAGTCAAGTCAGTTCTTTTTGATATAATTCCACAAGAGTAGCATGTAAACAGACCAGAAACTCAGCTAGGCTTTTATTCTCCCGGACAGATTGAGGATCCTGTACGTTCCTGTTCACCCTAAATTCTGTGTGACCTCATGGTCCCATTGCAAGGAAAGAGAGGTGTAGGGCTGGCTGGTCTGAAGGGGCAGTAGCAGGAAGAGAACACAGTGACACTTTTTTCCATTGAGGTTCCTTATATGATGAGTGTTGGATTATAAACAGGCTCTTCAGGGCTTTCTCACTTCAGGAAACCACTGAAGAGCCTTGTACACTTATACTGCTGAGGATCTGGAGCACCTTTTATCTGCCCTGTCTCCTACCTCTCATCAAGCCAATGAGGATCTGAAACTTGGACTTACCTTGCTTTAGTAAGAATGACTATAAAGCATGGTATTATTTCAGTAAGAGATTTTTAGTATTGCTTACTTGAATTAAATCTTCTTTATTCACTTTGTACTGACTACCCAATGAACATTTCTGTTTGGTTTTTTATCTTGTGCACCTTCCCATATGGTAGGATACAAGTTAAGTTCCAGAGTTAAAATGTATTTTATCACTTAAATTTTGTTAGGCGAGCAACACCACCAAGCTTGACATGAGGTAATTTAAATCTATATTGCTGGTAAGCTTATTGCACAGCAAATGAACAAACAAATGTGGGATATTAGAGTAGATCTCAAAATACAGAACTCTACTATCAAAATCCTGTTTACTAGTTTTCAATAGTTCAGGTCCCTGTGCTGAAGTATCTGTTCCGTATGGATGCCATTGGTGGTGCAAAGACTCAGTCATCTCAGTGAATTGGGAGTTGAATTTATCGTATGGAATTGGGAGACTGAAACATGGCATGGTGAGTTTCTAGGATACAGTGATGGGTGTTTGCAGGCAATATCGTGTCCTCAGGTCCTCTTTGAAGCCTAAGTCATAAAAACAATACTGCTTTAAAAATATGTATATTTTAATAGTGTCTACTTTTTTGATTTCAGACATGTTATGTTCCAAACTTGCAAAACTGTCAAAAGTAGTGGAGAACAGAAGGAAAAAAAGGAAATGGATTTCAAACGACCCACCTCCATTTAGGTTTATATTTCATCAACTGCACTATTATTTTTATTCATCTAGAAATACTAAATCATCCATTGCATTCATTTAGGTAGCAATTCTGCCTGAATTCTGATATCAAGAATACTTGTGATTTCTGCATAAATCCTTGCAAAAGGAACAACTCTTTGAAACAATAACATGCTTAACCATGTCTCTAGAATAGTTCAAAACACTTTATTACCTGATTGTGTTGGGAGATGCCAATGAGTAGCACTCTTGACCCTGTGGAAGATCTGTTGGAACACATCTAGTGTTCTGCTTGTACCTTTGCTGCTTGTGCCTTTAGTTGTCTGAGTGACCCACCAGCTTTGATAGGTGTGTGTTGCTTCTTCTTTCGGTGTTACTGGCCCAGTTTTATACATCTCAAGTTTTGTTGATGTTTCATTCCTGTCTTTTTTTTCCTAGTTTTCTTTCTTATTTTTCTCTTTTCTTTCCCTTTCATACCTGGCATCAAGCCTCTCTGTCGATTCCTTGTGATATTTTTCTGCATTTTCTGAGAAAATGCTGTGCCTTGCCCAGGGCATATGTCCATGAGACAGGCACAAGGGCAATACTTGAAACTGAATTTGGATGTGGTTGTATGAGAAACAGTCTGTGTCTGTTAGAAGCCGCAGGAGGTCTGGGCATATAAATACCATTAGAAAACATATTTCTGTTTTTGTGGGACATTTCATGGTTTTGAAATTTTCTCCATTCCAAGGGTAGAGAAAAGATAAACTAAACAGTTCTGCAAAATGGGAATATGGACCACAAAAGTTAATCAAATTAAACACAGTTTTTTATTACTCCATAATAATATACTTAATTTTAATTCAAAGTTTCTAAACATTCATTATGGATGACAAAAGAACTGTGAAATTCTGTGAAGATCAAGGTGTAACAGAAGGTATTGTTGTGGTTCCAGTGGTTCCAATCTTTACACTTGAAATCAGAGATGAGTTTTAAAATAAAACTAGTGGAAAAAAAGGCCTAGGGAGGAGTGTAAAAGGTGTAATAAAAAAGGGATTAGTAAGTGAGGCTGAGATGCAAAATGACTCATACCAGGCGTCGTAAAAAGCAACCAGAAAAAGTTTAGGTATACGTAGCAGGTGAAGGGAAGTGTAATGTGATTACTTCATGGAAAAATGAAGTTTTAATGTTCTTACTGAGTTCCTTGATGCTGAGTTTATAGACGCTATCAATTATAAGCAGACTGTTAAAAACATATTGTAGTAGTTCCAGTTTGTTTAGGTATATTTGAGGCTGTCCACCAGGTGAGACTCAATACAGAGGAGTGCTCAGTATTTTGCGTTTGGCTATAAATTGAAGTATAGCTGGTGAGCATATGCAGGAGCAACTTAGAATCTTTGTGGATACAAAGCAAAATGACAGTCAATGCTGTTGTGGTCTTGATAAGCAAGTAAATGTAGTCCTTAGACGCCCTACCAAGAACATCCTTTGTAAGATAAGAGAGACAATCATTTTACTATGCTTGGACTTGTTGGAACATTATTGCAAGTTTTGGGCAAGACTCTTTAAAACAAAACAAGAGAATGCAGAGCAATATTGAAAATCTAGCAAAGAGCACCTAGTATGACAAAAGCTCTGTAAAATATGACCCATATGGAATGGCTGAAAAACTCAGGTTTGACTGCTGTGGAACTCATAAGATGGAGCAAGTTTATAGTGGTACAAATAAAACAAAAACTTGATTGCATGTTCACTCTGGAAAGATAAAGGAGATGCAATTTAGTCTTTTGCAGTAACAGTTAGATCTAGTATTGGAAAATGGTTTATTGTCTAAATATGAGAGTGTGTAGGAACAACTTGGTTACCTTCTTCTATCTCATCATCTGTCTTCACACATGGTTCTGCTATTGTTTTTTATTCTTTGTTTTTCAGCATCCTACTCTCATTATATAAGTCTGTAAAATATTTTCACATGTCAGTATGGAAAGACAAATACAACTGTGTTTTGAATGCCACTGGGTATTTTCTGATCTGCACCTTCTGTTCTAGGTCTTTTCACATATCTTTTTTCAATACGGTTTATGACAGTGACAGTTTAAGTCAGTGCATATACTTCTTATTGAATCAGTTATTCAATGCTTTTGGTGGCAAACATAATATAGGAACTGTGACTCATACTTGATTTCCAGTCATGATGGAACTCCATCCTTCACTGTCTACTACTGAGTAAGCTGGAACGATTGTGTTTGATTAGATTCTGTCATCCAAATCCACCCTTGGGGCTGCCTCAGTGATCTGACTTAGCCAGGGATGAACCTTGCATCATATTTCTTGATATCAGTAATTTGTAATGGAGGATTATATTGTAATTGTATGTAGTTTTGATAGAAGAATGTCTAGTAATGGATTACTAGGACTTTCAGTGCTTTAAAAATAGATCTAATCGTAAGGTGTAGAAAATAAGTTTGAAAGCTAAAGGTTAGAGCTTCTACTTGACTACAGCTGTCATTTGCTGCTTTCCATTGCATTGGTTCTCATTGATTCAGGTCAATCTACGTCAGATACAAAGGAGTCTAGATGGTGAGTGGCTTGGATGGATGGAGCGTGGTGCCCGTAGTTCCACACTTGTGGTTCTGGAAGTTGGACTAGATGATCCTGTGGGTCCCTTCCAACTCAGAATAACCTGTGAAACCTGTGAGTTATTAGCACAAAATACCTTATTTTTTACTCTTAAAATCACCACATTCACAGAATCACAGAAGCACCTAGGTTGGAAAAGACCTCTGAGATCACTGAGTCCAACCCTTGACCCAACACCACCTTGTCAACTAGACCATGGCACCAGTGCCACATCCAGTCTCTTAAAAACCTCCAGTGACAGGAACTCCACTGCCTCCCCAGGCAGCCCATTCCAATGCTCAGTCATTCTCTCTGTAAAGAACTTCTTCCTGATGTTTAACCTAAACTTCCTTCTATGGAGCATAAGGCCGTGCCCTCTTGCCCTACTGCTGATTGCCTGGGAGAACTGGAACTAGAATTCTGTACCAAACGGATTATGAAATGCTGAAATTCAAACAATAATCACTTCCAAATTCTCAAACTGGAACCAAGGTAATAAAAGGGAGAACTAGTAGAAATTTCATTGCTTTAGTTCCTTACTGTGTAAATGATCAGGTACTCTCTAGAAAGGAGTGCAGTATGGGGTGAAGAAGTCCCCCTCATAGGTCAAGTACCAGCCCTGGTGTGTTTGTCATGGCACATCAGTTTTAAGAAGGGGGGGCTGCCCAGTGTTTGACTGTATTTCTGTATTTCACAGTTGAACATGCAGCTTAATGCTATGCAGAGTAACTTGACTCTAAGGTTGAATAGGGACTCGTTTCTTCATCGCTTAGAAAAACATATGCTGTCACTTGTCCCATTTAAAAGCAAACAAACAAAAATCAGCCAAATGGCCGATGCTGCAACATTGTGGGGTGGCTAGCAGAAAGGTAAGAGTATTTGTAATGGCCTTTATAAATTCAAAGATTTTTTTTTTTTTAATAGATAGAATGTGGTGAACCAGGTACATCATCTTGTACTGACCTGAGCTTAAAAACTAGGGCTTTTAAAAACTCATCAATAGCTTTTACAGTGCTACCATAAATACATTAAAAAGAAAAAAAGAAAAAGTCAGGGACCAGTTTGTTATTGGTGAAAAGCTGTTTTCAACAAGAAACCTAAAACAAATAGCATGAGGCTGTACAAACAGAGTATTATGCACATTCCAAATTCAGAGGAAAGCAAAGTATTCAGTAATTAGAAGATAATTGAATTCTCGTGCACTTTAATTGAAAAATGAAACTAAACTCGCATAAAAACCTCAAAAAAGATGGTTTTGAATATTTTCTCTTTTCAGTGCAATCCACAGGAAAGATTCTAATTTGGAAAAGCTGGAGTCAGTAAGAATAGAAACTACTATAGCAATTGCAGCTGTGAAGTATTGGTTAAATTCTTCTCAGCTATGATGATACTTGTCAGAAAAGCCCTAGCTGAGAAGAAGGGAGAAGTGAAGTAGGAAGAAAAGTTCTTGTAAATTTTTTTGCAGGAAGGGTTATTAAATTGTTTGAAAATATAGCAAGAGTACATGTTTTATCAGTGGCAAGAAACCTTAGACAACAAGTTAGAGTGCTAAGGATGTGGGAACTCTGAGCCATGTTGAGATCATATTGTCCTCGTCACTTGAATGCAAGTCAAAAATTTTAGACAGCAGTTGTCCTTACACTTCCTTTATAGACAAATGACGCTTTACAAATGATACTGGTGGTATTGTCAGCAAATTAATTTATAGATCTTCAGCTGACTGATAAAACTTTCTCAAACTCAACCTGGTGATCAGGCAGAACTTAGTGCAGAAAAATGGCTGTCAATGCTTTTGCCTTTCGTGTTTCGGAACCTTCAATCAGAGCATGTTTCTGTTAATCTTGTTCTGGACTCAGGCTCAATTCTCTTATTTCTGCTGTTTTCATAGGTCTGTCTTCATCACTGTTTCACTGTCTGTAGGAGGCAGTTTGCTGTCTGAGAGACAATGAAATGTCCCATAACCACTCTCCTGGTGTGACATAGTTCTTATTTCCCATTTTTATCCTGCAGCTTCATTAGTTCTGCCAATACTTGCTTTCTTTCCTTTCACCACATCAGACATGCCTAGTATGCCCATAATTACTTATCCTCTTGATTGAGAATCAAATGGCTTCTCAACTGTCACCTGGGCACTTCTTGATTATTTCCCTCTATAAAATATCTTTTATAAGTTGAGAGAAATGAGCAGAAAATAGAATAGTAATTATCAGATAAAGTCTATCTCAGCAAGCTCCCTTTTTCCCTAGGGGCAGCATGTAGGAAGGTGTTAGATAATGAATGATGAGCAGAGTTTTCCTAGCGCATGGCTCGTAGAGCAGTACTGGAAAACTTCTGACTTGGGAAGAAAAATCCCTTATGAATACAGTGTTTGTCCTTCGCTTATATTTGGATAACCTTTTTTTTCTAGAAATTTCTCTGTTATATGCATTTTGGGTAATCAACAGTTAGACCCTATGCAAAATTGCTTGTGAAAATTGCTATGGGCTAATTTTTACTTGGTAGAGCCAGAACGGTCTGATAGATTGGAATTCTGCTTTGTCTTTCTCTTCATACAGAAGTCCCACATATTGTTTTTCTTGTTGTTTTATTTTCAAGGATCAGTCTATGTAATGATATCTGTGTTTCCTTTGATAACCAGAAGTTAGTAAATTGTTAACACTTCCCCATGTCTTAGTTTTTCCTGGAATAAAACAAGACTTTCTAATGATCATTTGCAAATGTAAGTGGGGCAAACATTCGAAGGTATTTCTAAATTCTATAAAAAAACACAGAGTGAAAAAGTAAAAAAATGGAATAGAAATACAAGTAACACCCTGTGAAAATTTCTTAAGATTTAGAAAATGACATATTTCAATGCAAAATGTAACAATTTACAATTACAATTTATTCCAATTATATTCCAGGTCCTCTATATATATTACTCGCCTAAGGAAATCTTGCTTCTCTCCTTTTGGCCGCTGTCTTTGACACTGCAGAATTTATATCTTATTTATATTCACAAAAAATTCTTGGGTTTGGTGTTGTCTTGGGTTTTTTTACTTATACATGATTGAAAGATATCCATATACATGAAACTGTACTGCATGTATACCTGCTCCCTGCTCAAATAAATTAGGATTTAGAATTGACTTGGAAAGAGTCTTAGTCAGCTAGGAGCAAGGTTATAGATGAGTTTTGATGAGTTGTTTTATCAATGAATTCCACTCGAAGATCAGTGTTGGGTTTTTTGTTTTATCCTGCTTTTTATATAATTTTGTGTGCATTTTTTTGTTCCTCGTCCTTGTGAGAAGTACTTTTTAGTATGGAATAATATTCTGTTAAATCAGAGGATTTTGTACTGTACAGGCACTCGCTATGATCTGACAAAGACATCTGGACACCCACTGCAGAGTCCTTTTATCTAGAAATAAAGCTAATTCAATTAAATTATAAATACATCCCTGTAGAGATTTTTAGGAGCATCAGGTAAAAAGAAGTGAGGTAATGCTGGATGTGTGGGAGGACAATGAGGATGGGAGTTGGACAGGTGGTCATGCAGACTTGTATCAGAATGATTTCTGTGCTATGAAAAAAGGATGGTGCCCTTTCCTTAAAGAATAAATCTTTATATATGTATATGTGTCTGTTCATGTGGGATGCAGAGAAGCCAGCATAATGAAAATGCTGAATAAATCTATGTACAGGGTAAGCTGTGGTACGTATTCTAAAAAAAATAGCTAATCAAATTATGTTTTCTGGATATTCAACATGCCCCTTTTTAGATGTAAATTGTGTATTGAGAGGAGTTAGAGTAACCCAACAGTCAGTATTGATACTATTGAAAAAAATCCATGTATCAATCTGTTTCTTGTCTTCATGAGCATTCTTGTCCTCACTGCTGTTCAGTTTAATCTTTCATTTTTCTCAGGGATGTGCTTTCTGGAAATACGTTTTGGTCTTCTGAATTATTAATGTCATTAAAATTTTTAATTTTCTATCATTACCTCTAGTAAAATAGAGATTGTAATGTGAAGCATAATTGTCTCATTTTGCAATTTATGTTATGATAGCTGAACACAACTATACAATGAATTTAAATATTCCCCCGAGCAGTATGATGAGGTATTGCACACTAACTGAAGTTCTTTGTGTACAGATAAACTAATTCCCCAAATAAGCGATATTTATGTGCAAATAAATAGATAATGCCAGAAAACTTTGCTGTTCATGTGCCACATGAACAAAAGTACAGTGCTTAAAGAAATACCTTTTAGTGTTGAGTCAAGTGGTGAGGACTATTGGCCTGGGTGAATAGTCAGATTTACACTTAAATCTGCCCACCAAAACGTTTAAATACTCCATGCAATACTGGAAATGGCCAAAGTCTTTCCCTTACTAAAGGAAAAAATGAGGATAAAAATACTCAGAGATGAGAACTTCTTTTGTCCCTGGGCCAAGTGTTCTCCCTCCATCCTCATTCAAGAAATTCATTATTTACAGGCCTTAGGGAAACTGCTGTTACAGGTGCCAAGGAATAGAGAGCTGGGCTTTTTAACTTTGTACAGAGCATATCCCTGAAACAAGCAGAACCCACCATCTCTATTAAATAAAAATTTACCCCAACAGTAGGAGCATCATGGGATCATGAAAGCCATGAAGTGGGCATGTGGTGTGGAATTGTGCAAGGACTGCTTGCCTGGCCCAACCAGCTGATAAGCTATACTTGGAATACAGAATCCATGTGTGGTATAAATGGTAATTACTGTGCACTGGGTAGTGATCAAGGAAGGAAATTGGAAATCTGGAATGCATTTGTTTGGGAAAACCCCCCAATTCTATGACCAACTTAAATAACTTCCTTAGTTGTCACTTTCACAGTGTAAGGAATTGTTTTGTATCATGCAAAGGAAGAAAACATTACTTTTAAAGAAATAACTAGATGAATACACTACAAATGTAAGATCATCGTGATGTCCGTGTTCCTTTGTGACTCCAAGTCTTAGAAGTACTTTTTGGATATAGGTATATTGTTATTCTGATGGGTGTAAAAGTAAGAATGGACTTCACATATCCTTCTTTTCCCTTTTTTTGGCCGCCTGCTTTTGTCTTTTTTTTTTCTGCCCTGTATTTATCACAGTTAGTCCACAGGTGACCTTTCTGCATGTGATATTTAAGTTTTGACGTGCTACTAAGCCACAACTGTGTTTTCTAGAAACAAATCGACAACCCTTCCTGTGCCAGGCAAGAGGAAAGAGTGCACATTCCGCCTTTGGTGAAACCTTATCCAGGCCAGTGCGGATGACCACCCTGTGACCTGGTTTCCAAAGGCCCATAGTTACCTTTAGCTTTTAGAGCACCAGCTCAGAAATGCCAATGTAGACCTTTTGTTCCCAGCACTTACAACAACCTTTTTTTCCTTGTGCTTTTACGTGTCTAAAAAGGAGCCTAATTTCTAAAAGTAATGGAATGTTTGGTAGTATGAATGTCCATCAGCTGAAAAAAAAAAACAAAACAGAAGCTTTGTTCCCCTGGCATTATGTCGTGAACTGAGACATGGAAGGATTTAGCTACTGTCAACTGTCTACACAGAAGAAGGTCACACTTTATGGGTCAGATTTAGCCCAATTCAGCTTCTGAAATTCCCTCTAAAGGCTCCTGCTTCTCTTTGGTTGTATGATGACATGGCTTTTACATTCAGAACTCACTTGGTGCCTATAGCTAAGTGGGAAGAACCTGGGTTAATGTACCCATCGTAACGGATCTCCTGTACTATCTTCTGGAAATCCCATGGAGGAAGCTATTCTGATCTTTTACAGATAGGCTTAAAAGTCTCAGTTGAAATGTTCTGACACAGGTTATGGCATATCTTTGAGAGGCTGTGCATCACTTGGAGGGGACACAAAATATCTGTGGATTGAACTGACCTGAAGGTTTGGATAATTTGAGTTTCTTTTTTTTTTTTATCCTGTTTGCAGCCACTCAGTCTGAGTGTGCCTTCCAAGGGATGCAACCTCGGAGATTATGAGTTAAAGCTATGCCATAAAATTGTCTCAGCTTAGACATGGAATGTGGATTTTACATCCCCAAGCCCCGCAGAAGAGCAATCCAAGGCAGTAGCCTTGAGGGATCCATAGAGCCTGTGGCTCTGCTTGACTATCTCACTGCAATGCTACAGGTGCTGCCCAGCATTTTCTATTAAGCTTCCAAATTTTGTCTTCTATAAGAATATATTTATTTTATGATTTACTGTTCTCATGCCACTCCAGTTGGTTTGTTGTTAACGCAATGAATTTCATCTTCTGCAAGGTTAAAATTTAGTGTTCCTTAAAAATTATGGGAAATTGGCAAAGAAAGAGTATCCTGAGCCAAAGCTACAGTACTAGTCAACCATAACAAGTAATTATAATAACCCCATGGTCATTTCATGCACAGCTTGACAGAGAAAATGGCAAGCAAACCAAATATTTTTTTCTTGAATGTTAAATATCCGGGGCCACGGTCATTTCTACTGATGACATGTCACAAGGTGTGGACCCTGTTGGCCAAGTAAGTGCATCAACAGGAATAATTTGCAGCCCTGCAAGGGGCTGAGACAGGCACAAGGCTGGCCCAGCTGTGCAGCCAGGATAAGCCCTCTGGTCCAGAGACGGGCTGATGTGACTTCCAGATGCTACTGGAGGGGAGGAGCTTGGATGTAAAGAAGGTGCTTGGGGACTAAGTGCAAACAACAATGCCACTGCCTGTTTCCTCACAGTAAACTCCTGCCAGGAAGATGCCACACCTTTAATATGATTTCAGGATCTGATAAGCCTGTGATTTTCAAACTATTTATCCTGGGGTAAAAAAAAACAAACAAAAAAACCACGTTTTGGATTTGTGCATTTATTTAAATACTACACATGTAAAACAAGTAGTTGAGCTGGCTTCAGGTGCCATACAAGAGGAGGCTCTGTCCCAGGATGGATTAGGAGGCTGAGGCATATGAAGATCTCTGAAGAACCTTTAGTAAGTGCAAAGCCTGGAAAGAAGAGTAGCCTGTCCTTGAGATCTCCTTATATCTTATCCTAAATTATTCTATAGGCAGAAACTGACATTCCTGAATGCATTGAATTCTTCCCTGAAGTTTCTCCTGGTTTTTTATTTCTTAATACAGATAACCTCAAAAGAATTCCTTGAGTCATTATCAGGGTTAGTCTGCAGGAGTGATCTACTGTTCTTATGGGAAGAGTGCTCACTTGTAACATTGCTCAAGGTGTAAGGGCCATATTTCCTGAAGACTGTTATGTTTTCCAATTGTTATGTTGTCCTGAGGATATAGTGAGGTTCTAGTCTGTTAAGCAGAAATTCTTTCTATATAAATTTTTTTCGAGGCTTTGAGTTTTTTATTTTATTTCTTTGAGAGGGTTTTTTTTTATTTAGAAACATGTTGAGACTATGCTTTTCTATAAGGAACTACATACGCAGAATTTTGGTGCTGATAGATGGTACTGTGTTAGGCTGTTTTCTTTTGTTTCAGATGATGCGTAAAAAAATAGCATTGCTGTTATTACACACAGAATACCAGCATTTAGCCTAGATTAAGATTTTCTCCTATTGTCTTTATAAAAAACATTTATCCAAAAATGAAATGAATATAGAAAATTTCTAGACAAATACATGTTTTTAAGAGACTGTGTCTCCATTCACAGGAAATCACCGATAATGAAATATTAGAGTTGGTACATAGTGCTCTCGGGAGGATGACCGTGATCCGGCAAATTTTCCCTCTCTCAAGGGACAACAACCAGAGATGCATGAGGAACAACCACCGAATATCATCCCTGCTGTGTGATCCACAAGAAGGGTACCTTCAGATGCTGCAGGTCAGTAGCTGTACCCAACAGAAAAGTCCATCTTTGGAGTTTGACTTGGGGTAGTTTTCAGTGACTGTGTTACTTCAGAGGAAGAAGGAAACGACTAGAGAAAAATCTGAGGATGTAACCTTTGGTCAACTTTTCCAGGCTGAACTATTTATTTTATTTCTCAGGTCTGAATGTTTTCAGTGTGATGTTATGTTCATGTAGTACCAGCAAGTGGTTGCACTAACTCAGAGTGGATTTTGCATATTTCATTGTCTTAAAAATCTTCTTCTATTTGGAAAATACTGAGTCATCGTTGTCTTGTGGTATTACTGCTTACTTATTGCGTTTATGCTTATTAGACATCTGTTATGAAAGAGTTAATCTGGGAGGATAACAGAACTCTGATAGGTATTGGGCTGTGGAGCATTTCATATTTAGTTAAATGGCCTGAATCCAGCTGATGTATTCAATCTGTCCCGTTTCAATAGTCTCAGAAGTCTCCAGCAGTTGATAATTGACTGAGCATGTGAAATATGCACTACTAGTTCAAGTTCCAGATTTTGTAACAAATTTGCCTCTGGTATAAGCAACATCTTGAGATTTCTTGGCACTTTATCCCAGATATCAAAATTTTTCTTGCCATAATTTAAATATAATTTTGGGTGCTATTTCCAAGGATAGTACAATAATTTAAAAACACAGGCCTTAGACTGTTAATGGGACTCCATGTGTTTTTGTTTACTTTCAACACAGTTAAAAATCTTGTTTGTATCACTGTTGAAGGTGTTGGCTAGAACTATAAACTTGGTTGAAAATTTAGTTTAAAACTGAGATGAATTGAGTGAGGGCAGAGTGGTTGAGCCTGTGGGTTGGCAAGTGTGGGTATTATGTGGCAGAGTGACATTGAAGAGCCTTGAATAGATTGAGAGGAGGGAGCTGTCTGAGCTGCTGCAGCCTGGTCAGGAAGGTGAGGTCAAGTTCACAGGTTATTCCGAGTTGGATGGGTTAGATGTTAGATGTTAGAAGTTAGATGATCCACAAGGATCATCTAGTCCAACTCCCAAGCGAACACCCACCCAGGGATCAGGCCCACAAGCGTGGAACCATGGGCACCACACTCCGTCTATCCAATCCCCCCACCATCTAGACCATGTCACTGAGCTCCTGATCCAGTCTTTTCTTAAACACCTCCAGGGATGGCGGCTCCACCACCTCCCTGGGCAGACCATTCCACTGAGAGATCACTCTCTCTGTGAAAAACCTCTTCCTAACATCCAGTCTAAACCTCCCTTGGCATAGCTTAAGGCCATGTCCTCTTGTTCTGGTGAAGGATCCTTAAAGAGAGAACCCATGTCCTGACCTGGAAGAGCTTCAGAACAGCCAAGTGTGTGGTTTATGGAAAACCAGAGGAGGTAGGATATTATCAGGAAGGGAAATGGATCAGGATTTCCTAAGGAACGTGGATGGGGATATTCATTTTACTTACCTGTGCCCTACTAAAGTGTTGTAGATGCAGAGACTAAAACCCTTTAAGGGAGGGATACAAACATTTCCTTGTTGAGGGGAACACTGGCTCATGTTGTGTTCTAGCTATGGCAAAGTTTGGGAAATGCCAGTTACACATCCTGTAGTTCTGAGAACTGTTGTATTCTTTCTCCACAGGGGAAAGTCTATGCCTGTCTTGGCTCAGAAAGAAGAAACACTTTTGATCTTTCTTAGTAACTCTGAGGTGTGCTGTAATGAGAACAAAGGCTGCTCATTTCAGAGGATCAAAGCAATTTCCAGTATGATGAAAAAATTATCTATGCTGCACCAACAAATCACTCATTGGGGAACAATCTTCCATTACAGCAGGATTTTGAGTATTGCTGCTTTATCCTGGTTTATGCATAATCTAATTCAGAGACTCATCTGAAGGGCTCTGACAGGCCTCTGAGCAAGTTCTTATTTGCTGAAACAGTAACTGGTTTGCTAACATGAACAGCTTCATGTCCTATTACTAAATTTGTTTGATAAGAACCCTTTAAACAGAACCCTCTTCGCACTGATTCCCAAACGTAGGTTTTGAGAAGCAAAAATATTATACCACCTTAGAAACTGTGTTTAAGAGAATGAAACGGTAATGTTATGCTTTGCCCATTAATTCCTTCTCTATGAAACTAGAAACAAGAAGAAGATACAAAGAAGTGTAGAGGCAAAACATTCACCTTTTCAAAGGTGATTCCATTAAATTCATGTCTAGCTGCACTGGCATGAGAGATGAAAGGGCATGTGAGAACTCTCACATTTGCTGCCCTCAGTATATCATGTTCTATTTAAGTGTCTACAGTTTGAATACAGGATGTTTTTATCACATGCAGTTGTATCTAAAGTGCTCCATGGGTGTATTTTTTCATAGGCTTTACCAAAACATCTTACGTAGCACCTTGTAGACACATGGCTCATATTAATTTCTGAGTGTGACTGACATGTCATTAATGATCCTGTAATTCAGGTACTTCCAATCTTCTGTTTCCTCTTTTCCTGCTTAAAAAATAGTTTTGACCTTTTGCTGTACAGATGTGCATCACTAAATTACCCCTTTTGCCAGAGGCTGCAGAAACTCCAAGCTCCATGTCAGGCTGCATGAATCCACCAGAGGCAGTGACCGACTGCCAGCACCTAGTCTTTGTGTTGCTCTTAAGTAGTTTGATTAACATCACAGTTTGGACATCCCTGTCTCATTCTGCCTTGGGTAGTCTCATATTAATAATTGTTCGTTGTCAAGGTAACTTACCAACTATTGTTGGTTGGTTATTTATTTAGCGACTTTGAAGAAGAATAGGGTAATCTCTGTCAGCCTCTAGCTGTAATACTTTTGAAGGAGAGAATTTAGCATTTTTAATAAGCTAGTAAAAAAAGAAACATTTATGTCATGGACTATTAACTTTGTTCTGGCGAAATTAATGAAAATCTTTTTGGAACGATTTTGTTCTCTGTGTCTTTAGTACCATATCCTGGAAAGTTGTTTTTCAGTGGGTGATCATCCTGGTTTGGCATTCTGACAAGGCTTTTAAAGATCAAGCTGTTCTGCAAGCTCATCCAAAACCTCATCTGTTCTGAATGGTTTGTGGAAATCCAATCTTATTCCATCAACCCACTTGTCAAAATTTTGCTCATGCCCTTATTTCTTGCACGTATAATATACTCAGCCATGTTTCTGCTTCAGCTGGAGAAAAAGCTTTATTAAGTTTCCCATCTTGTTCATTTTATTTGACTTCAGAGAACTGCATTTTTCTCTTTCTTACTCTTCACGCAGGGCTTTTTGTGTCTTTCTTACTTCTTCTATATGGAAAAGAAACAGTTAAGAACTTGCTGTCTTCCATTGGCCACAAGTGCCCTGTGGTTTGAGCCATCAGTGTTGTCGGTATTCCTTCCTCTGGAGGGAGAATACTGAAGCACTTTAGCATTTATAGTTAAATCTTGTTAGTCCTGGATAGCAATAACATGTATGCTATGATATTTGAATAGTGTATAATGGTAAAACTGCTAATAAACTGTTTAGATTATTTCAGACATGTTCTTACAGAATCCATTTAAAGAAATCCTGCTGTACAACCTACTTCTTTCCAAAATCTTTTTAAATCCTTTTAAATATTAGTTTTGATACCTCTCTACCAGCTTGATTTTTGAAGATTTTTTTTTCATTTAATCAGGTTATTCATGATGCATTATTGATCTCAAAATCAGATTTCTTTCTGATATTTGTTTCTGAAGAAAGATCTCTCTTTAGAAATGTAATTCCCATTAGTTTATTTTTCCCTATGTTTATCATTTGTACAGTTAATGAGTTCTGTCTATGTGAGATTCTAAATACATTAAAACATATTACAGGGACACAGCATTTCTGAAATCGTTTAACATGGCCCAAAATATATAGTAAGATTAAAAAGGCGAAAAGAAAACCCCTTAGCATAGTGTATCAGAAAATTAATGAGGCTATTCCTGACAGGATTGAGAGTCCAATAGCTCTACTGAAGAGCTATTCCAGGCATTGATTTGATGTATTTGAAGAGAAGAGGTTGAGAAGTGTGGGAGGGTATTCATAGAAAGAACTACTCCTCTCCCTGCGTACAAATTTGTTTCTTCAAAGACACGTCCATCAGATATCTTTGTAGGCATCTCTTAGCAGAGTCTCCTACAGAGCTGTGTTTTTATTTCTGAACTATCTTCTTTTCAGCAGTCACTGCAATTTAAGTGCTATAAGTGAAGTTATATTTTGAAGATGTGATTGGCTGCCTAAACTTAAGCAGTTTTTCCTGCAGATCCTGCAGTTTTGTCCACCTAAATGACCTCATTCTCATTTGCCCTGTTTGCAGTGTGTTATTACACAGCTCTCAGTGCTACTGGTGGCAGTAGATATTAAGTCCTATTAAACCATTCACTTTCTCCCGATTGATGAGTCACATTTTTTTCTTTTTCTTTCATTACAAAGCTATATTTACATGTCTCTTTAGAAAAGTTTAATTTGTATTTTTGGCCAGATGTTCAGTCACAGTGAAATTATTTCTGAGTGCCGCATGAATGAAAAGTATCCTTGAACTGACTTTACTGCCCATTGCACTGCATAATCTCTCCCTGAAGCCCAATGACATGTGTTTCAGACAGTGTGTGTTAACAGAAGAATTTCTTTAAAAACCCCAAAGCACGAGGAGTGTCCTGTGGTCATGGAGGATTTTGTGAGTACTCTGGAGGCTGGAACCCCAGGTATGCTCTGGAGTAGAGTGAGTCTCTGCTCAGACTGCCTCTTTTGACTGCTGGCTTTCTGTATTTGCGTAATTATTTCACTGGATTTTTGTTCAGTGCTCCGTCAGGAACAAGACAGCAATGGCTAGAAGAAAGGGTCAGTACCTCCGTTTTTCATGTGTTATTGCCTCTGAAACCTGATTTGCATCCATATTTCTTTATAAATGAGGTAGGATACAATTATAATCTCATACTCTGTTTTGCAGTTCCAGCATTACCTCCTGTCCTTCTGTCTGACTCTTAGTTGTGATCAGTTTTCTTTATCAAATGTCTCCTACTAGGCTTTCCCTGGATGGTTAGTGTTAGCTGTGCCAAATTCTTGAGATGTTTGGTGAGTGAAGCCAATGCCTGCAGCTAAAAAATTTGAACATTACAGGGTAATCCGGGGCTTGTATTATTGTTAACATGTTGTTATAAAACATACTGGGGAAGAAAATACTCATAATTATGCTAAATACTGACAGTAAATAGCTGAAGGACAGAGACCATTCAGAGAATAGAAACTGCAGGTAGGGAAAAGTGCTGTGAAATGTGTAACTAAAAGCAGGAGAAAATGAAAAATCATAGAAGAGCTGTTTATCACTTAAAACAAGATTCTGACAGTAAGAAATCTTTTGAGATTTTTTGAGATCCTTAAAACTGTAATGGGGAAAGTGCTAAATAATACCAAAGTTAGATTGCTGTTCAAGTTAGAACCCTTGAACAAATATACAGTTGAAGCCTGTTTTTTATGTGGTTTTGGAAGAATTGTATTAAATTTTTTTCATTTGCATTAGTGCTAATAAATAAATAGCCCATTGGAAGTTTCTTGCTGACAGTCAGATGCCCAGAGCCTGGAAAGGGATCACAAGTAAGCAGGAGAAAACCTGAAGAACAGTGTGAAGGAATTCCAGCCAGGGGCCCAACTTTAATGTTTTTATGCAAATATAAATTGGGAATAAGTAAGAGGTGTGCACATGCCTGTAGAATTAGGATATTATAGGCATTAGGGAGACATGGTGGGATGGGTCCTGTGAGTGGGTTGTTGAAATGGAAGGATTAGGGCTTTTGGGGAGAGAGGAAAAATGAGGAGACGGTGTCACTCTCCATGTCAATGACCAGTCAGAGTACATGGAGCTCTGCCTGGGAATGGATGAGGAGCCAACCAAGGAATTATGGGTCCAGTACTAGAGGGAGGACCAGGAATAGGTGACATTATAGTGGGAGTCTGTTACAAGCCACCCAACCAGGAAGACCAAGAGGATGAGGGTCCTGTACAGATGGATATGTGCAGCTTCACATCCACAAGCCCTAGTTCTCCTGTGGTACTTCAACCACCCTTTTACTTGTTGGAGGAACACTGCAGCAGGGTATGGAAAATCCGGGATATTTTTTGAACACTTCCCTCTCCAAGTGAAAGCAGATCCAATGAGATGGGGGGCTATGCTGAACCTTGTCCTAACCAACAAGGAAGGGGCTGGTGAGGAAAGTGAAGCTGCAGGGCGGCCTTAGCTGCAGTGATGATAAAATGGTTGAGTTCAAGATGCTTAGGGTAGCGAGGAGGGTGCTCACTAACCTGGACATCACGGGAGGAAAGGGGAAGTCACTCAAAAATGCCAGGAGGCCTGCATGGAGGAATAAGTAGCTCCTGAATAAACTCAAACACTAAAAGGAAGCCCACAGCTGGTGGAAGAAAGGACAAGAAGCCTAGGAGAAATACAAAGAGATTGTCTGAGCCACCAGGGATGAGGTTAGGAAAGCTGATAGAATTAAGTCTGGCCGGGGATGTTACAGGCAAAAGTATCTTCTGTAGGTACAGTTGGTGATAAAAGGAAGACCAGGGAACTGAGAAGTTGTATATGCTCCATCCCTGTCAGTGTCCAAGGCCAGGAGGATGGACGGGGCTTTGAGCAACCTGGTCTAGTGAATGGCATCCCTGCCCATGGCAGGGGTATTGAAACTTGATGATCTTTGGGGTCCCTTCTAACCCAAGACATTGTATGATTCTCTGAAACTTATTTAACAAAATGAAACAGATCAAATTTTCAGTCTCTCCACTCTAACGTCTTTGTAAGCACACCAATATACCAGGAGTAAGCCATCACTTTTCTCCTAGTAAGATGCATAGTAAGAGACACAAGTGTGTAACTGCAACTGACAGTACTTCAACTTTGAAAGTTGAACCACAGTTCTGGGGCGTGCTGGTGTCTGCATATGCAGTCACCATGATATCACTCCCCAGGCAGCAAGTGTTTCTGCTGCTGGCAGGCTGCACTTGCTCTGAGCTCCTCTTCCATCTGCTTCCTCCTCAGAGCTGACTGCTGTGGCCACTCACAGAGCAATTTTGGCAGCAGCAAGGTACAGATGCCCAGCTTGGGAATGAGTTTTTGAAGTAGTGGCATCTCAGTGTCAGCTTGCCTTCCCAGCTGGTCTCTTCTACGTTCTGCTCTGGCTGGAATCCTGGCTCTGCTGGCCACTCAGAAGTTGGGGTCAGTCTTTGTGACTCTGGTGGCCTTCCCAGATAAGTACTTGTCTCTGATTAGTCCCTATGAAGGAGGTAAAAGCTATCTTCCTACATAACTTTAAAATCACTATGGAAAATTTAATGAAATTCACGTACAAACCTCTTTGAAATGACATTTAATAATGTGATAGATTTCCATTCTCATTGAAAATTTCTGCTGTGCTCTACTAGTGTATGGTGGATTTATTTCTTCAATACAAAAGAGAGTTTCAAAGAGTCAAGAGTAATTTCCAGAAGATAAACCAGAACATGCCTAAAACTACTCATGTACAGGGCATAATCTTTAACATATTGGTTAGGCATTCACCATCATTCTTATAGCAGATAAATTAAAAAGCATTTCTGTACTTCCAGCTCTTACTCTGTCAGCAATGGAGTGAAAGGAGACCTGAAAATTACTGTGTCTTCCTCCAAACCTGACCAAAATGAAACACTTTGTTCTAGTCTAGGAATTTTTATTCTATTAAGGGGAATCTGTTCAGACAGATAAATATCCTACTCTCCTCTGTTTCCCTGCGAATATACAAATAGGGAAAATAATGTGCTCCAGATCTTTGACAGCCCAAAGGAGCCTTGTATGTCTTCTCTCTTGCTTTGGTACCAATTGTGAGTACTACCTGAAGACTAATTTTTGAGTTTACTGTTTTCTTGTGCCTCTGGCAGTACTGGTGGAGTCAGAGTGTAGCTGAACCCTTGAGTACCTGAGTATTCACGAATTCATTTTCAGTGGTCATGTTTGTACTCAGAGGGGGTTTGATAGTTCACAGAAAATTAAAATACGTGTGCAGTTGCAGTAACAAGTGTATGCAGGTTATATCTACTGAATCCTTTTTCCTTTCACAGCATCACTATTCTGGAGGTTACAGCAAACTCATGTTGTAAATATGATCTAGGACATGTACAGATATTTTTCTGTATTAAAATGTAATAAAGAAAATTATTATAGCCCTGGATTTATTGTGCGATCAGTCCAGAATTTATGTGTCTTGAATAACTTTTTTTTTCTAGAAGAGAATATATACATAGTAATGAATTCAAGTATAAAGTGAATTATTTTGAGAAGAGGAGCATATTTGAAGCATTTAAGTGTTCTTATTTTCTACCTCAGAAAGCAATTAGAAAAAAATATAGCTTAGATGTATTTAATAATACACCTTACTGTAGGTATTGAAGAAAAAACACTACTCAGGTATCAGATGGGACCTGATTCTGTAATTCTGTTTTCTAGTGTAAATCGCATTTGGAATTCAGCAAAGACACTCCGTTTGTACTACTGTGGATGATCAAGAGCTGAGTTTTACTCTGCCCACTGTGTAGGATCAAGAGGACATTATTTTCTATTGTTCTTCATTAGGTTTTGCATTTCAAAAAGACTCTTAACCTAGAGGACCACCATAACTATAGTATCATGTGAACATCGTGTCTTCTCTTGTTTTAAATAAACACACTGTCTACAAACTGGGTTTTGGTTTCTGTGAAAAATCAGATGCCTTGAGTGGAGTTCTGTATTTTCTCTTAATTTGTGGCTTAACTCGCAGACAGAACAAGTAAAATATTAAAAAGAGAGAATTTTATTTCTTAACATTACAGATCCAGCCTTAGTTATGGAAGTCTTTATGCTGGCTTTCTCCTATCTTGCTTGTTTTCTGTTCTAAAAAAAGAAGTGTTGATTGTGTGAATAAGATTCAACTTACTCTTCCACAAGATATTAAGTTTTCAGTGAATAATGAGTAACGTAGTTATATATGTATGTCATTATCACTGGAGTAGATAGAATATGTTTATACGAAGAAAGGAATTTTGCTGATTAAAAACCACTGTATACTCATGCTTGGCATGAGGCTTTCAGTAGAAGAAAACTAGAGTGGCAAAATACCAGTGGATAAGTGTGTACAACAGGACAGGCAGAATATTCTTTCCATGGCAAAAAGTAACCTGGTATATTGTCTGCAACATTTTCTTCTGCCTTGATACATATCTCCATGTGTGTGATAGAAGGACATAAGTAGTGGGAGACTCCTTTTGTTCTGACCCTTTCTTGCTGTGTCTCAGTTTACATCATTCTTTCAAAAGAAATTCATGGAACAATAGTGATACAAAGTCCATTATAGGTCTAGCTGAACTGTGGGGATTAGGTTGGTAAACATGGGATAAAAAGTAGAAAGTGAAGGAGAACAGCGTACCCAAGTGCATCTTCTGTTTTGCCCTAGAGCTCTCTGCTAAGCAAACCAAGCACAGTGTTTTTGGGAATGAGGCTGCAGTTTTCCAGAACTGCAAAAGAACAGTGACAAACAGAGAAAACACAAGGAATTTCTGCTTTGTGGCAGTTCCAAGGCAACAGATAATGAGTTGTCAGTTGAAAGTGAGAATGTAAAATAAAACTCAATGGGGTGCAAAGAGAATCATGATAATTCATAAGAAATAGTATTTTTCCTTATGTGTGTGAAATGTGTTTCTAGGCAAGTGAATTTTGTGGTGTGTGGTTTGGGGTGGTTTATATTGTGGGATCTGAGGTTTGTTTTGATTTTTATTTTTTTTTTTCTGTGAAGAGTATTTTAACCCAGAAGAAGAAAAGTGCCCTATTGAATAATAAGGATCCGCTTGGCTGCTTTATTTGAAAGTTGTTTGGAAAATAGCTGCGGAGTAGGGAAGCAAATGCAATCGAGCAGAAGAAAACTTGGTTGCTGGGACTCTTATTAACTGTTTAACTTCTTACGTTCCTTCAAAAGAGAGAAAATATGAAAAGTAGATACTTTGGAAACTATTAAAAAAAAAAAAAGGATTAGCTGAAAAAATAGCAAATATAGGCAATACGAACTGCTTGTTCAGCAAAGCTAGAAATGAAGGGGAAAAAGATAGGAATGCCAGATGTAGGAAATTCTCACTGGCATTATCTCATAGATTTTGCATTATTTTCATGTGAAGATACCTTTTTATGTTTAGTCAGTTAAATAAGTGGCTATTCCCAACCACTTTTTTTTGGAGGGTTATTTTTATTCTTTCAAAATTAATTTTTGTTTATATATATTTTATTCTGATATACTGGAAGATTTTTTCAAAGTGCCCATTTATGTTAAACTCTGTATTATTGAACATGAAACATTTTGTTTCTAAAGATTAGCAGTTTAGTGATATCAGGAGTTTACTCAGAGCCAGTGATACAACATATATTTAAGCTTTCATAGAGTGACACTTTTATTGGGACACTTAGAGAGTGACATTTTATAGGAAGTATACAGCTTCATTAACTTCCACATGTAACCCTTTCCTGGTCTCTAGGAATCACTTGCTAAGGTAAATTAGAAAAATTCCAAGAGATAAATGGCAAATTTGTGGATCACCCAGATTAATGCCTTAGGCTAGGAGACTGTCTTTTTAATAATAGCAAAAAAACGCTGGATCAGGCAAATTATGTGAACTGGAGATTGGAATTTAGTAAAGACTAAATCAAAACTCCTGTGCATAGTTTTGAGGAACAGTTCATCTGAGCTTTGGAAACAGGTAAAGAGTATCTAATTAATTTTGTTAAATCATTCCGCTCAGCAAACTTCCATTGTTAGAGTTTCACCACTTGTGGTGGATGCTACTACATGTCAAAGATCTAATCTTGTACTGCTGGCCATATCTTGGTTTAAAAAATGAAATACATAGCTCAGCATTACTAGTGTGCTGTTCTGTTCTCACTGAAGCCTTTGTCCTCAATTATTGTTCTTTTCATGTAAATTGAAGAATAAGGAGGATAAAATCAATAGTTCCAAAGAAAATAGCATTGTAACCAGTCTCCTGTATATCTGGTGGAGAGGGATGATAAGACCAACATAACACTGTCATTTCTTCTTCCTCTGTTCTAAACAGTTGCATTAGTATTAGATTTTGCTGTGCCAGAAATTACCAAGGAGATTTCTCAAGTGAATAAAAACCCTGAAAACTTAATTCCATGCTGAAATGACTGACAACATAGCAATCCTCGTCTTTCATTGATGGATAGCTGTACCTCCTCTCTAGCTCGAGTTCCTCTGTGAAGTTTGATCTGTTACATCTTTACAGCACTGCATTGCAGTGCTGTAGGTAATGCAAGTGTGCCAGAGTCCTTTGGCCAAAAGGAACCGTAAGCACTGGTATTTGTTTCAAAGGCCATGACTATTTTAACGTATCAAGCATATAGTTTTCACTTATGACCACTCATGTTTTGTTTGTTTGCTGGTTTTTACAGTTTCTTTGAAAGGCGCTGAAAAAAACAGAGGCTTATTCTTATTATTGCTTGCAGGTTTCCAACCTGTACCTGTATGACAGTGTGCTCATGCTGGCCAATGCTTTCCACAGAAAACTGGAGGACAGGAAATGGCACAGCATGGCAAGTCTGAACTGCATGAGGAAATCCACCAAACCGTGGAATGGAGGACGATCCATGCTAGAGACTATTAAGAAGGTGAGAAAATACAAACCACAGTAGTGTGAGCAATTGAAAGGATTGCTTCATTTCTACTTGAGTGTTTGAAGAGGTATTTAACTTCTATAAAACTCTTCAATTTATTATCAGCAACTGATTTGCAGCTACCAGGAATGTTCTACAGCTATTAAACAAGCGAATGATTTATGATAAAGAAATTACCCACGTTGCAGTGTTGCTCCAATGGTGTGTGTTTTGCTTCTGTTGTTTTCGTAGCTACCGTCTGTAGGGGCAGTATGATTAGGAGTAGTCATAAAAATTAGTGCATCGCTCTTATCAGGAGAGGAACTGAAGGAGCTCAGGGTGCCAACCAGTGATAAGGTTTAAGACTTATTTTTCATTTACTACAGCTCAACTGGCTTTGTAGGTTAGCTGAGCATCGTTAAGTATTTGTGCACTGTGGCGCAGGGCAAATGGGGGTCTAATTATCAGTAACAGTTACACTGTCTTGCAATAGTGCAAGTTATTCCAAGTTACTCAAAGATGGACAGTGCTGTGGCTTTGCAGATGCATGGCAACTTGTTGCATGAAAATTATTTGATCACAAATACTAGTGGAGGAAAAACGCCCTCGTTTTTTACTATCCTGAATTTAGCCATTATTCTTAAGAACCTCCCTGTTTCCCAGTATATATTGATGAAATAATTTTCCTCTAGGAAAAAGATCAAATTTGACCGTTCTGACCAGTCCTAATTGATGCCATCATTTCTTGCTAAATTAATTCAGATTTTTAATTTAATAAAGAGTAAATCAAAACTCCTGTGCATAGGTTTGGAAAATAGAGCACCTGAACTTTGGAAACAGGTGAAGAACATCTGATTAATTTTGTTAAATCACTTCTCTCAGCAGACTACCATTGTTTTACCACTTGTGGTGGACACTTTAAAGTTTCATACTTTAAGCATTTCATATTTTAAGCATTCATACTTTATGTTTTTTTCCTACAAATGCACAATCAGACTTTCTGCTACTCTGAGAGATACTCACAATTTTATCTTTTCTTCATGTCTCTCTTGGAAGCACAGGAGTTCATGCATTTGGCCCCAGAAGTGAACCTGCTTCAATGCAAATAGTTACTGAAAGAGATGTTGTCTCACAGTCCACCAAGCCTCCCTCTCTTTTCTTTGGGGTCTGTTTCTGAGAACAGTGATGAATATAGATATGGATGTGTTAGTGCTAAAGTAATTTTCTAAAATAGAAAAGAACCCAAACAACTGAAGTCTTTTGTCTGGTGCTGGTGAAAGACATGTAATTGTTACATTTAAGTTCTCTGTAAGCATTTTCAAAGTGCTTTTGGCATACCTTTAATTTAGAGGAGTGTTTATAAAGGTAAATTTGTTGAGTTATAATATTTCTGAAACTTACTTCCTTAGGGCCATATAACTGGGCTTACTGGTGTTATGGAGTTCAGAGAAGATGGAGCCAACCCCTATGTTCAGTTTGAAATCCTGGGCACAAGCTACAGCGAAACCTTTGGCAAAGATGTGCGGAGGGTAAAGATATGCTGCTTCTTTCTTTTATTTCCCCCTAAATAATATGCATTCTGTTTCACAGGAAAAAAATGTTATTCTTTAAGAATGAATTAGTGCTGTGCTGCAGAAGAAATTTACTGTAAGAGAAATATTTTCTAATTTATTGCAGACTTAAATCTTGAAAATTAGTTTTATATTGGTAGGCAGGAATCCTGCAAGTTGTTTGCCATGTGCAGTAATGATGCAGTGCCATAAAAATGCTGTGATCATAGTAGTGTATACTGCACAATTCTACTCATGTATTTTATGGTTAATTAAGATACAACTGATACAATATAAATGGAAGATACAATACAACTGGCACTTGTCTAACTAAGGAAGCTAACTGAGAACATGAATTACCTAAAGACATGAAGATATTTCAAGTATAGCTACTACAAGGGTTTGAGATAAATAAATAAAAAACTCCAGAGAAGATGATTTCCAAAATGAATTATGCTGTATCATGAAAAGTTAAGGATGTCCTATCAGTGATAGCTGGTGGAACAAGGACTGGTGAGGATTAGAAAGCAGTTAGGATGGTTCCAAGGGGTAATTAACATAAATTGTCTTAG
>WEKX01018713.1:31499-86578 GCA_013390025.1 Pitta sordida | reverse complement strand
TATCAACACTGTGATACTGTAAATAGAAAGGACAGTTCATTACTCTCATCTTCTTGAGAAGGGACAAAAATGAAAGATGAATAGATCTTACAGTCCTCAGTTTTGGTGAAATACTCAGCAGGGAGAGGCTGGTGATGGCAGTCTTAATTTGATCTCTCTTGCTTAGATGGTACATGGCATACTCCATCAGGTGCCCCTTCTCCATTAACATCTCAGTGACGAAACTCTGGGCTCTGTCATGGTACCCACAGGTGTGTCAGTGAGGGTCCAAATTGCTGGGAGCTGCTGTACAGAGTCAAGCAAGAGTGGTTTAGGGAAATGGCAAGCAATACTTGTGAAACAGTGTCATCTGGGCTTTATTTGTTTCAAAATGGGGTTAAAAAGACAAAATAAGGTGAATTTACTCTCCAGGCGAAAAGAAATCTCATTTTTTAGAGACAGAATCGCTGATCCTTAGTTAGTTTAAAAAACAGAACAGAAAAAGGGATTTTTTTCTTTTGGAATCTCCTCTGCTTCTAATCCTAAACTGGATTCTATCCTGCCAACAGCTCTGTCATCAACTTTGTCAGCTCCGTGGGAGTGTCCCCATGGGTAAAGTTTCACCAGAAACATGGGAAGGATCAGGCCTTAAATGTAAATTATGAGTTACAATACAGAGAGTTTTGCTTTAATAATAGTACAGTGGTAAGTGTCCCCACCTGGCGTGTGGGAGACCCGGGTTCGTTTCCCGCCAGGGAGACAGTGTTAAGAGTTGGACTCGATGATCCTTGTGGGTCCCTTCCAACTCAGAATATTCTGTGATTCTGATTCTGTGATTTATAAAAATCATTTCATTATAAATAAGTTTTTCAGTTAAATGTATTGCTAGCATTACCTTGTTACTTCTTCATAATTAATTAAATCATTGCAGATTTCTATGTTATTATTATTTCCATAATCTATAAATAATTCAGAAGAAATGTTAGTTCTTTCAGGGTTCTTCGTATGTGCAGATAAGGCAAAGGAGCAGTCTGGGTCTGAACTCTATCCTCAACTTTTTCACAAGTATGTCTTCAGAAAAACTGGGAAGCAAAGGGGAAGGGAGTGGCCTGTGAATGAAATAAAATGCTGTGTCCTGTCTTCAGCATTGCAGGGCTTTTGGCTCCATGCAGGGCATCTCCTGGCTGCTTTTCAGAATAATCAGGAGGAAGTGCAGAGCTGTAGGAGTGAAGGACTTGAAACTATTACTGATTCACTGATCTTCCTTTGCTCTACAGTATTTGCTTCCCTTCAAGTAAAGGGAAAGGAGTTTTTATTTGCCCTTTGAAAAACAAGCAAGAAATGCCATTGGAAAATTCACATTTAAACTAACTTTAGAAATGTGTTTCAAGTTAATTCACCTGGGAAATGCAATCTTTGTTCATGAATAACAAGAGGAAAACATCATGCTTCCATGCAGAATCTCACAAGCATTTTAAGACTTTGCTCATTGGTAGTTGCATCTCACTGTTTTATAATAAATATGAAGGGGTGGGAGAATTTCTTGTAGCTTTTTCTTACTGTTGCCTTAACAGCCTCCTTAACAGTACTCTAACAGGAAAGAGTTTAATGAATCCTGGGATGCAAACCGTGTCAGGATGAGGGGTGGGAGTGGCTGGACTCCAGTAGTGGTGTGTGCTCATTCACCCCCAAGTCCACTGGAGAGCTTGTAGAGACAGGAATCAGGGCAAGCATAACTGGGTTAGGCACGTGGAAGTTCCAATAGTCAGGAATTGCTTCAAAGTTAAGGAAAAGGAGAAACTGGAGAACTCAGCTGAAGTAGTGAGCTTCATTTGAATCACTGGATATACTTTGTAAGTTATTTTCTGGTTGCTGGCATGTCTGTGCTGTACATGTGTATTTGTGTCTCCGGAAACATTAGCGAAGGACTACTGTGGGAAAATCACTTGAGAGTAGGGCTGACCACTGAGTCATAGCTGGCTGGAGTGGAGCTATGCTGGGTGAAGGAGCCCTAGGGCTGGTCTTCTTAGTCTGGTTTCCCCACTGGGCAGAGGTGGGGAAGCACTAAATGGCTGTGCAGGGCAAAGGCAATGTGCTTCAGCTGCACCAGGCAGGGGAGACTTGCAAGGGGTAGCACCATTTCCATAAGGAACACAGTAGGAGGCACGTTGTCATCCCTGGAAAAGGCCTTCTCAGAGAGAGGAAGGCTGAGTAACGTCCTGCATGCAGAGAAACGAGCAGCATCTCTGTACCCCAAGCAGTACTGGCTTCTCCCTGAACATCCCTTCCTCCCTCCCTCAAAATTAATGGAGGAAAAGATGGAGCAGATAACACAAGAGTAAAGAGCACATGCATTGGAACCTGTCATGCAACCTGTGTTGTAGGAAATGGCTACGGTGCATCTGCATTGGCTCAACCACAGGATATGTGCAGCTGTGGGCCGCATAACTGGCATGCAGCTGTCTTTGTCTTTGTCTGTGGTCACCCAGGTCAATCCAGCATGTAGGTTTCTTGGAGAGACATATTTAATAGAGCTATGCTTGGTTATTGCCAAGAGGTTTGTTGGTTATGATCCTCTACAGAAGGCTGTTGGATAGCTAGAGACAGCTATTCTCCTTCCATCCCCTTCCTGGTGCTCAACCAGGTCCGGGTTCGCTCCCTATCCCCAGAGCACTATTAAGCATAGCTGCCCCGTGGGACAGCTGGTCCCTCTTCAACACCTGAGGGATAAGCAGCAGCTCACTATGCCTAATACTGACCTTTGCCCCTTGTAAACTCTGGCGGTGCTGGAGTCACTGGATATTTATGACAGCACAGCAGAGGTGAGTTAGGAAGAGTTCTGGAGAGTTCCCCAACCATGTTGAAAGTGGCTCAGGGGAAGGAGCTGCAACATAATGCCTCTCCAACTGAGTGCAGCTGGGAGAGTGAAGCTTATATAGTCATACCTCCATATTTGTGGGTTACGGGTCTCCTGGGGGTCCCACGAATTGCCCAATCCGAAAATATAGGCACATCACGAATATGCAAATAAGTTGCATCCATCCCCCACCCCCTGCCACCCTGGAGCACTGGGAAGCATTTTCGGCACCTCCCCATGGCCTCTCACAGCACGGGGGAGCAAGGGGAATAGTTTCTGAGCCCTCTCTGACTGGGGAGACTCCCAGAGAATCCATGGGCTTCCCCTCGGCCACGCTGCTGCTTTTGCCGTTGCCGCCACTGGGCCACTCCTACTTGCACTGCCACCATGGTGGGGAAGCTTTATAACTGTACCAAGTTCACCCCGAAGCTGTGGGTGGGCAGGGGCTCAGCAGATTCTTGGCCTGTGACCCTGGGGGCTCAGTGGCTGCTCACCCAGGGACTGTGGTGTGGTGGAGGCTCAGTGGCTGCTTGCCCCGTGGCCCTGGAGGAGGCTGCAGTCCGCTCAGGAGAACCCCAGCATCCCCAGGCTTGGGTCAGCACGCGTCTGTGCTGTCAGTGCTCTTGGAGCTCGGGAACTCTCAACTTTGCAACACTCTGCAAAACCTCGCGGCCCCTCATGGCAGTGGGTGGCGTCAGTGTCAGGGCTTTTTTCCCTTTAACTGCCGCGGCTACAATATGTCCACCGGTCCCAGGTACTGGAGTGGGAGCAGTGGCTGTAAGGACCTCCCCAGCAGAATTCTGCCTCCCCCTCTTGCACCAGGGGAGGGCATAGGGGAACAGCAGCCTTCCCCTGGTGTGGCGGCAGAGACATGTCCCGCCACTGCCCCATCCTTGCACACAGCGCTTGCTCCACCACCGCCGCAGCCAGACCAGAGGCACTGTCCCCACCATGCCCTGTGCTCTATGCCGAGCTGGAGTAGGCAGGCAGTACACAATCCCAGCACCTTGCCACGCTGTGTGCCAGGACAGAGCAGTGCCATGACCACTGAGCACCCCCACCCGCCTTCTGATGGGACATATGAATGAATGGAATCTTCTGTGCCTCTTCGCCATGTGTGGGGCAGAGGGGGAAAGTGGAGGGCAGCTCCTGCCACAGTCCCTGGGGAGGAGGGTGCAGCACTGCGGAAGCACTTTCCCTGGGGCTACATATCATCAGGTGTGCCAGGCACCAGGCTTCTGGGAACACACAGTGCTTGGCACTTGGCTTCCATTGCAGTTAGCTCCACCGGGGCCATCCCGCGTCCCCTCGCTGCGACCAGCCTGATACTGCTGGCACACTTCCACCATCAGCATCACCTTCCCCCACTTGTTCCTATGGAAGCAGTTACCTCCAGGACACACACACACACAGAGCTGGTCGCTGCTCCCACTCCACAGGCACTCGGCATGCCCGTCATGTCCCTGGAAAGGTGATGCCAGCGAGAGACACTGGAGAGCACCACACCCCAGGATACCTGGGAGGAGAAGTGGTGGGACACCCCACTCCTGGCACATGCGGGCGGGCGGTGGGCATGGGGGCACAGTGTTATAAAGCTTCCCCACTGCAGTAGTGGTGCAAGCAAGTGCAGCAGGAGAAGCCTGGTGGGGGCAAGGCCACTTCATTCTGAGCATGTACAGGCTACTGCACCCAGCACTGCCACCTCCTGCTACAGGGTCCTGCTACAGAGAGGGCACGGGACTGTGGCATGGGCCGCCTGCCACCACAGAACAGGACCATGCCGTGCTATGGCGCCATGTATTACAGTATAAACGTTCCCTGCTCTGAAGCAGGCACAGGACTGTGGCACAGGCTGCCTGCGGCCACAGAACAGGACCATGTCATGCCACAGCACTGAGGCACTGTATGCTGCATGTTATGAACCTCTCCTGCCACACAACATCTACAAGACTCACAAGGGAGCGAACTGTGGGCAGTCCCCAGCGATCGAGAGGTGCCGCTCCCCCTGCCCTGCAGGGGCATGCCAGTTTTGCCCCACGGCGAGTGACAGCGCTGCCTCTCAGCGAATCAGAGGTACTGCGCATGCATCGACTGGGAAGCTCAGTAAATAATTGAATGATTTTCGCTGCAAAACAATCTGTGAATATGCAAATGCGTGAATCTGGAAGCGCAAATAAGTAAAGTATGACTGTGGTAGCAGTTGGGGTCATCAACTCTCTAATCTCCCCCTTTTCATTACATGGAGTCTCTGAGCTTTGTGTTACACCAGTTGCCTATGGCAGTTTCCAGAAGGGATGAGACTCCACTGAGATTAATAAAAAGGAAAATATTTATTTGCAAATTAGTTGTTTGGATGTATAGAATTTTGTGCAGAGGCACATCACTGCCCACTGCAATGGGCACAAAAGATCTGCTGTGAAACCCAGCCCTCCTACAGACACGGCATGCTGGGGTTGCCTGCCTTCTCACTGCACTCATATGGCTCCAGCTTCCCCTGGGGAAGGTGAATTCCACTTCTGACTTTCTGGTATAGCCGTGACCTGACATGGATTAGGCCTTTTTTGGCTGCTGGGTGCTATCAAGTCATTAAGTTGCTTGCAGTAAGGGGCCTGTCTTGCTGTGGGGTAGAGACTGCAGAACCATTGGCAGGGGGCAGCCAGCTGCAGTGCTCCAGCTTACTGGGCAGCTGGAGTGCAGCTGGTGTGCAGCTGGATCTGCAGTCAGCTCTGATCCTTCACTCTTTTTGTTTTGTTTAAAAAAAAAAAATTCTCTTCATCTCACAGGCAAGTTGCCTGCTGATGGGAAAAGGCTTCCCCCACATCTCCCCTTCTCAGCTCAAAAGAGTTTGGTCTCTGCCTTGTGATGTCCCAGCCCTGTCAGAATCCCATGCATGGCCCATGAGCCAGCCACAATTCTCCCAGGCTGAGCAAACCCCCGAAGGTGGGACTTGTCCACCCTCCTCATTGTGTTTATGGTGCTGCTTGTGCATCAGAAGCAACCTGCCCAGTGGAGAACTGTGTGTGTATGTGTATACACCTCTCATATACACGCACGAGAGGTGTATATGTGCACAAGAGAGGTGGTGCCAAGTGAAGAAAAGGCAGGGAAAGACTGCTTGTCTAAGCAGCAGTATGATGTAGGCCTGGTTTCAGCTCTCTGCAAAACTTCGCTGTGTTTCTTCTCCCGTCATTACAGAGCATCTGTTGCAGAGGTGTGGACTCAGCATGTTCCTTGCCTGCTGGAGTTCAGAGGGATTCCCCAGCAGAGCTGGTTTGCTTTCTCTTCATCCTCCTTTTGTGTGATGCTCCATCTCATTTTTTTTTACCTTTTAAAACAGATGGGAATAGCTGGGTCTAGAGGTCAATAAGCCAGCTGTGTCTGTACAGAAGCTGGTCAGTGAATGGAGGTGGAAGTGGTCTCTCCCCTGACCCTAGGGAGCCCTGGTTCCCCTCTGGGCATGGCATTGCAGGCAGGAGTAAGCAGAAAAGAAAAAATTGCCCTGACTTAGCAAGAGGTCATGCAGAAAGATCCATGCTGGCAGACGAGACAGTGTGCTAAAGATAACTGTTTGACAAACTATATTTACTCTCCCTTTCTGGGAGGACTTAGAGGGGATTTGGAGCATTGTGCTAATATAAGCCATCCAGTGCCTGTGGTGGAGGAAGCGCCTACTCTGGGCTTCTATGTGCTTGTGTCTTTACAAGCCTTGAGAGGGGACACTGCTGAAAATAGCCTTGTCTCCTAATTGTATTCTTGGGAATGATAATCAGCAGGCTTATTCTTCCCACGAGCAGCAACTGGGCAGCAATGCCGTCTGATCAAAGGCAACTGCTTCCCTCTCCACCACCACCAGCCACTGGCTCTCTTGCCAGCAGCACAAGTTACCATGTTCCCTGCTCACCAGCACGGAAGGTGACCCATTTTGGAGGCTCTCAGATCCAGGAGAAAGCCCAGTGTACATGTTTTCTGAGTGTTCTGGGAAACCTCCAGACTCTGTCTGGCTCTCTGCCTCCCAGAATTCCCCACCTAAACAAAGGCAATGGAGGGTAGGCCCAGACAAAGGGACAAAAGACTCCTTCTAAACAGTCATGACTTTTCAACTGATACTCAGTAAGATTTCCATCACACAGGAAAAGAGACACTTGAGATTTTGAGTATGCAGTAACCATGACAAATACAGAAGTACAAAAACAGCTCTAGGCAGCTAGGAAGAACAATACTGAACAAACAAATTAGCCATCTGTACCATCTCTAGCTCCTGAAAGTAAACATAAACACAGACCCACACTGAAAAGGACTGTACTCAATAAATCAATTAGCTCCACCAGCACTTGGAGGCAGCAGGGGGTGAGGGGCAGGGAGCAGAGGAGAAGATTTCTCCCTGCCTCCCTTCAGGTTGGGTCTCTGGGCTCATCAGAGACTCTTTTGTGAGTTGGGGAGTGAGGATCAGCTTACTAGGGTGCTTCCCCCATGAATGACAGCAGGAGTGACACCATGGAAAATCTTCACCCTAGCGGGAGGGGAAGAAAATGTTCAGCGTTCATATTTCAGAAACTTCCTTTCCCAAGCCCTAGCCAGTGAGGATCTTATGATCCTTCCTCTGTCCTCTTCTTTGGGCGCAGCAGGGTGTTGGAAAGGTTATAAATACAGGCAACTGTTTGCTCTAATCCAGCTCTGACCATAGGGATAAGTAGTGCACCAGGCTCCTCTTTCCTTACTCCAAATTTATCCCTGATTGACTTGCCCACCCTGTGGCCACCATTCATAACACTCAGCTTGCTTCATTTCATACTGATGTCTCCTTATATGCCGAACACATAGAGAGACACCTTAAAAAAATCACCTTGAGTCACAGAGGCAGCAGAATGGTGTGAGGTGAGGGCATCAGGGCAGCCCTTTTGAGAGCTGTATTCCTTTCTTTTCTGCATTCTGGGTGTTTTGTTCCAGAGACGAGTGAGGGGGAATGGCCAGATTTGGTAATAAACTAGCTCTCTGTTGAGGGAGCATGAAGACCAAGATATTTTCTTTGTAAAGGGCATCTGTCATGTACTCAAGAAAGAGCTAGACCCTTGATGCTGCAAACCAGAGCTGTGCTCCCTGCCTCAGAGGTCAGTATGTGGTGCTGCATCCCACCAGCTGGGAACGGACAGTGATAGGACATGTCTCCACAGACGTTTCTCATGGTTCTGCTGGTCAGCAGTCCCCATGGCTGTTCCCAACCTCCTGTGACAGGTGCAAGGACTGTGTGTGAACTGCTTTGCTCACCTCAGGGAATACCAAGACAAGGAGCTATGCAGGGCATGCTTGCAAATTCACATTGCCATATCATTGCTGGTGAAGTCTGCAGGCAGGAAGGAATTGCTGTTACTGTAAAGTTCTGCACTAACTGTGCTTAATCACATTCCTTTGGGGAGGGCACAAGTAGGTGAAACTTGAGTTGGGGGCAAGGATTAGGAGAGCAATGCAGACTGGAGGAGAAAACAAACACACCCATGAAAGGGTGGCCTAAAATCTGTCACTGTCAGAGAAAGAGCAACAGCCGCATCTGTCTAATAGCACATACCATTGGGGTAGGAACCCTTTACTGGTGCATGACCTTCAAATCATTGCCAGGAATAGATTTTGGCTCCAATTTCAACCCTAAGTAAAGCATCTTCTCCTGTCATGATTTTGAAGCTGAGGTATTTCAGTTTCCAGAAACAAACAAGGCTCCCAAGAGGCAGCCCAATGGCCCTGGCTGCTGCAGACCCCAGCATGGCACCAGCTCTGGAAACAGCCAGGATCTGCACTTCAGGAAAACAGCTCATGGGGCAAAAGGGCTCAGTGGGCTTCGTTCCCCCCCGCCCTTACCTTTGTACGTCACTCCTATCTAGTCCTAGCTGAAACTGATAATGCAGCTGTATCTTTTCTCCCAGTATGAAAGAATCTTTTCAGTTCTTTCAAATGACTGAGTATTTTTAACAATATAATTGGGTTGTTGTCGCAGGCTCTTGCTGCTGGTTTCCATACCAGAGCTGTTTCTTTCCGAAGATCCTGAAGCCCAACAGCTGAAGCGAAATACAGTTTTTGAAGGGAGAAATGTTGCCTTCCCTTTAATTTAGCAGAGGTGCATGGTGGGACCCAAGGGCCAAAAAGCCGTCTATTTTGCATGGCAGATGTTACCTTCACACCAAATTAATGAAACCTCCCATTTTGACACCCTCCCACCTGTTTTATGACAGCCGCTGAGAAACATACTTTGTCCTAAATGGAAAGCAGCCGCACAGTGAGTGGAAGGCAGCATGGGCAGCCAGAGGCCACAAACCGCCGTCCAGGTGCCACTGCCTTGCCCTGCCAGCCCAAGCACAGCCATCAGCTCCCCACCAGGCACTGCTGAGCACTGCTGAGCACTGCTCCCCTCCTGCTTTCTGAGATGGCAGTACTGGAAGAAAACAAAGCACAGCCTGTTCTGACAGTAGAGAGGGCCTTCACTCTCAGCAGGGATTTCAACAACACTTAGAAATGGGGTTGTGGATCCCCTGCCTCTGCAAACTAAAGTCTGGGTTCACTTCTTCAGACTTAGCAGCCCAAAGTGGGCTGCAATTACAAGCTCATGGCCCCAAACAGCCCATGTTTCTTCAGTGGTCTTCACATGTGGAGGCAGACAGCATGTGCATGAAAGCCCATGCACACTCTGCCTGCCCTCTCACAGCGCTAAAGTTCCCAAACCACTCCCAGGAAGAAAATGTTCTGATAAACATCACCTGAAACAAGAGGTTTCAGTTCAGTGGAAAGCCATGCCTGATACATATCCATAACCTGAGGAACTGAAATGAGAATCAGGATGAGATCTAGAGAGCCTGTGTTGATGGTGCAGAGGAAAGCAGCTACTTTTACCTCTGGTACATAAATCACTATACCTCCAAGAGCATTCTCTGTGCTTGTTTGAAATGTCACTTCAGCAGCTACAGAGTAGAATATGAGCCTTTTGTTGGTGGCCATGTCTGCTTGCTCTGCCTAGCGAACTCCGAATTGCAGGGGCACTACCCACCACAGAGGTAGAATGGCTGTCTGGCAGTGTTTCAGACAGAGAGGAGTAGGCTTAGAGTAGAAAATATTTACAAGGACTTGGTAATTTGCTAAAGTCTGGCACCATTAGTTGGCTTTTAGTCAGGTGCATGGTGCTTTTGTACAGATGTACCATTACAACCTCTCCACAGAATCACAGAATGACAGAATTTTTAGGGTTGAAAGAAACCTCCTGAGATCATCTAGTCCAAGCCCCGTGTCAAGTCAGGGGCCCCTAGACTAGGTTACACAGAAATGTGTTCAAGTGGGTTTTGAATATCTCCAGAGAGGGGGACTCCACAATCTTCCTGGACAGCCTGTTCCAGTGCTCAACATAAAGTTGTTCCTCATGTTGAAGTGGAACTTCTTGTGTTTTACTTTATGGCCATTGCTTCTTGTTCTGTCACTGAGGCAACACTGAAAAGAGCCTGACACCATCCTCTTGGCACCCGCCTTTGAGATATTTATATGTATTAGTGAGATCCCCTCTCAGTCTGCCCTTCTCTAGACTAAAGAGGCCCATCTCCTGCAGTCTCTCCTCATAAGAGAGATGTTCCAGGCCCCTAGTAATCCTTGTGGCCCTCTGCTGAACCCTCTCCAGCAGTTCCTTGTCTTGTACTTGCCTCAGCAAGTCAGGCATAGCAAGGAAAGGCATATAGGAAGCCATTAGGACAGACAAGGTTTTGTATTCGCTTTGCACCACTATAAATGAGCATGGGGTGTTTGGCAGAAGTCCACCATGCCTCAGAAAAGCCCAGCAAAGCTGGATGTAGGCATACTTCTTCCAAGGTACTAAGAGAAAGCTGGGTAAGGACAGCCTAGTTATGCTCAGTCACCCCATAATTTTCCAGCAGTTTAGTACAGTGATGAGTGTCCCTGCCTCTCACGTGGGAGACTGGGGGTTCGATTCCTGCCAGGGAGGCAGTGGTGCTGTTTAAGAGTTGGACTTGATGATCCTTGTGGGTCTCTTCCAACTCAGAATATTCTGTGATTCTGCGGTGGTGGGCATGGATGCTATTTTCTGCAGCTCCCTGTCTCCTGCTAGCATTAGGATATTGAGCACACCCTGGGATCTGATTTTCTTCCTGCAGATGACATCCAAACATGCAAGTGAAATCCAGTATAAATGGAGTTGGGAAGAAGATGTTCTGTGCGAGGAGCCTGTGGTCAGCAGGTGATACAGTAACATCCAAATTCTGTAAGGATGTTGTTAAAGCTGACAGAGCGCCAACCTGGTGTAGCCAAAGGAAAGTAAGGCCTGGTACCTGGTACCTGGCTTGGGTCTAAAACACTACAGACACAGCAATGACTGTTGTGGTTTTGATATACAGTATTCCCTCGAATATCGCGGGGGTTGATTCCAGAAAGATGCACCACTAAGTGAAATATGTGAAGTAGCAATTCATATACATATATGTAAATACAGTCCACTACCCACCCCCTCAGCTCCAAGCAGTAGGAGCAGCAGCAAGGAGCAGCAAGAAACAGCAAGCAGCAGCTAGCAGGAGCATGCAGCAGCTAGCACCAGCTAGCACCAGAAAGAGGAGGAGGGCTTCGCATGGTGGTTTGGTTAATATAGCTTTGAGACAGTGCTTTAAAGCTTCCCCACCATTTTATTATTTTTGTTATAAGCAAGCAAGCTCTGAGTGGCTCCCAAGTGAGCAGCACCTGCCAGCACCACCCTCTCTGCCCCATGTGGGGTGAAAGAGGGGGAAAGCCAGAAAATGTCTTTGCAGGGAAAAACCCTGTGATGTACTGAAGCCGCAAAGTAGCAAGGGATTACTGTATCTGAAAATATTGCATAGGGTTGCTTGAGTCTCAGGAATTGCTTGATTCCCTACGGATTGGCAGGAGCAGGGAAAATGCTGTGGAGGGGAGCTTTTTGTCCTTTTTTTGGTGGGGTTTTGTTGTGTTTTTTTTTTAGAAACCAACAGCACTTCTCTGTAGCACTGCAAAATAAAAGAAAAAAAAGAGAATACAAAAAGGAAAAAAAGCTGAAGCACTCGAAATTGCTTGAGCTACTGGAGCAGAAAATGCTGTTCCTGATGCAGCAGGGCACCCTGCTCCTGGGCATGTCTGGAACCTGAAACCCATAGCAGCCACTCTCTGTAGTGGCCACAAGGAGCTTTTCTGTGCAGGGTAATTTTCAAACATACAGGGTTCAGTTTATTATCACATCCAAGAGGTATGGCAGTTGCCTTGCAAACCCATGAGACAACTCCACCTAGTTGATGCTCTCCCCCAGTTCCTTCCTGCCCAGTCATAGTTCATATATGTGCATTTGGATGGATGGGAGTTGTGTGTTCAGGATTTGGATCTGCTGCTCTCATGCATTTCAAGAAATCTGCTCTTACAGGCATACCTATAGGGTAGTAGTCCCTTCCTCAGGTCTGCCTTCTTCAGGATAAAAGAGGTGTGAAGAGGAGGACTGAGAGGCTTTGTGTAGCGTGGCAAGGAAAATGCTTCAGTTTACGGATCATTACAAAGCTCCTGAAAATTAAACTATTTTTCATATGTAATGAACTATGCCTGTCCTGTACAGTAATAAAAATATCAAAAGTAGTACTAAGAGTTAATATGGTCCGTAAATACTGACTTGTATTCATAATATTTTTGTAGGGCCATTATAACTAAAATATAAATGGAGTTTTTATTTTAAACATTTAATATTAATCAAATGGTTATGAAAGTACATAACAAACAACTGTGACATACTCATGGCCTAAATAATAAAAATTAAATGGGTGATGAATTCGTGTGAAAATTTAATTTGCAGAAGAAAGAACATTGCATTAATAAGACATAATTATATCATCAAATATTTACCATTATTTGCTGGAATCAATTTTATTTTTATTTTACATAATAAAACAGTAGCTACATAAAGCAGCAGGCTGAGCCTCATCCAGACTCTCTTTGTCCCTCCAGGTCAAGCAGGCAATACCCTTTTAACTCAGGTTTTGCTGCTTTGTTTCATTGCTTTTCTCGAACAGCTCCAAATGCTGACCTCTCTTTTTTGTTACTCAGTACAAACCAGTACAATTACTTCAATCTACATCTCCATAGAGAATAAATAAAGTGACTCCAAATTGCTTTGCAGACCCAGGTCAGTGGATGAATAACCATTTCACATGGGTTGTCTACTGGATGCTGGCACACAGCAGCCACCTTCACTTCTTCAAGGAACATTGGTTCTTCTTACCACAGAAGCAGTGAGAACACAAACCCAAGCTGAAGCTATCAAGCTGATGTTCCCCTCCATCCAACAGCCAGACAGGCTGCTGCCAGGGCTGCATTTAGCAGAGGGTGACTCCAATCGATGACCATACCCCCATACTCTGTGTTTTATTCCTAGTCACATGCTGTGGTGTTTCCTGCATACAGGTCTGCCATCTGAAGAGATTAGGAACTTTCCTGAGGTTCTTCTGCACCTGCAGAGGCATAGGATCTTAATGGGATTTCCATGCAAACAAGGATCCTGAGCATCTGAGCAGGGTCAGTTGGGAAAGACAGTCTGGTGTGGGATTTCATCATGTTGAATGGAAGCTCTCCATTCCAGGATGGTTGTTTTTCTATCAGCTTTTGCAGGGCATGGTTGCTGCCACCCTATTTTGTGTTGCACTTTTTTTAGACAGCCTTTTCTCAGCTCAGCCAATGCTGAGAGACTCATAGGGTTATTTGGGGTTTTTGAGGTTGATTTGGAAAACATCACTGATTGTACATCTGGCAGCATAATTTACACCTCTGAGGATTGGGTTGATTAGAGAATCAATGTGAATGATTAATTTTATTAATTGAAGGCAGGGCTATGAGTGTGCTGCAACCTGCGACTGAACTGATATTTCCTTTAATTGTTCAGCTGGGTCCCTGGCAAGCATGAGCTGAAGCTGCACAAACTCACTCAGTAAACATTCTAATAGTCTGACCTCCAGTAGTCCTGCCGAGCTAAACCAATTCCAGCTTGTCTTCCGCCTACAGGCTTGAGGTTCAACGGGAGCAGCTTTTTGATGTTAGATGGAGGCATGCTTATGTCAGATGTGAGGCCCTAATGTCTGATGCTGGCAGCAGAAGCTGCTGAGAATGGAACAAAGTGCTTTACCCCCTGTTTTCAGGGGCCTGCTGTCACTGGTCGTAAGCCCGTGACTCTCCTGTGTCCCATGGACAAGGGGGCTCACTGCCCTGGTACCTGGAGAGGTCAAAGAGAAGGCAGAGCAACAAACAAGCAGACAGTGCTGGATGATACTACAATTATTTATAACATTAATGAGGAAGGTAATGATATAGAAAGCACACTTTAAAATCTGTAAGTGCCTCCAGGTGGGGAAGCACACTTTGCAAGCACTTTGGAGGGCTGGAAATCAGAGAGGTCTTAGTAAATGGGAGAGATGATCTGAGATCAATAAAACAAAATCCAATACAGGGCAGATGTAGCAGTGTGTCAAATATGATAAGGATTGCCATTAGACCAACTAGTCTTCAGGTAGGCAGAGAAGGTGAGTTTTTTCTCACTGAGACTGAGCTGGGTTACAACTGAAGAAAAAGCAGGCTGTAACCAGCAGGCCAGGCAAGCCCTGGCACGGGCCTGTTCCTGTCACCAAAGGGATTTTTAAAAGGTTAAACACCTATCAGTCAGGGATAACAGCTAGCAAGGGAGGGAAGGGGAAGGGAGGGGAAGAGGGGCTGGACGGTCTCTCAAGCCGTACATGTCCATGACTACTGTGATTCAGATTGGGGCAGTGCCCAAAATGTGTCTGGTGAATTCCACACGTGCCCAGAGTGACTCCTTATCCCAAGTTGTATGTTGTCCTAAAATGGTCCTTGATTTCTGCAGAGAGGTCATACCTCCTATAAAATGTGATACTTAGGGCATCGACAGCACTTGTATGCCCAAAAGCATGGACCATATTTTTAATACATGAAATTATTTTCTACAACCCTGCATCAAGCCTGGCTGAGTTTTACACTCATTCAGATCAAAGTTTCTCTACTGGCATGACTACAGTGCTGGCACTGCCAAAGCTAACATATAATACAAATTAAATGATAAGTCACATGAAATATTGTTTCATCTATATCCAATAGTAATATTGTAAAATGTAGAACGATAATCTCCTCCCTCAAAAATGAAATGAGACTTGCCAGAAGAGGGGTGCCGGGAAGAAAGCTGAAGCTCTTCAGCATTGCACTGGGTATTAGCTTAACTAGGAAATGGGGATGAGGTTAAGCTGAATGAAGCCAATGTGCAGAATAGGTCAAGTTAGCTAATGATACCATAAAAGAAAGCTGCTGTTTCAGGCATGGTCTGGTTAATCACCATTGGGATTAGGTACAATAGACTCAGGGAAGTCAGCTAGAAGGCTGCATTTAGACAAGGAAATAAAATGTCTTCAAGTGTCATTTCAGGCTCAGCTAAATTCACTCACCTTTTCTACCCTTCTTTGTAGATATGCCCTGTGGGAACCTTGGTGCCTGTGTAAGGTAACCTTCATCGAGAAGATGGAGCAGAAGTAGCACACATACATCAGCACATTTCACTACTTATTATATATTTAGAGTCAGGTCTTCTGGTAGGAAAGAGAGTTCAGACAGAGAGAAGAGTTGCACAACGTGATCATACGGTGAAAAAAACCCCCACAGCACAACAAAAAGAAAACTGTCCTTTCTGTAAGCCCCCTCTGCCTACTGCTCCTTGGCTTGCTTGTGTTTCTGGTCATCCACCATCATCTCAGTGCTATTTCTTGCTCTGATTCCCCAGTTGGCTGGGTTGTGCATCAGTGCCTTTTACGGCAGGGGAGGGGAGGCCAGGACTTCAGCTGTGCACTCCCAGCCTCTCACTGCTGCCCCCAGCCTCCTGTGCTCCTGGGACAGGTGGCATAGCGATGGGGCACAAGGAGGGTATTTTTAGCTCACCAAGGAGGAGGGCTACATCATGGCATCAGCCTGGCTAGTTCCTTGCAGCCAAGCCGTGCTCCCTTGCTTGCCCTGCCATCAGTGCCTGGCGCCGCCCCAGTCACTCACCTCGTGCTCTTGCCTGCTGATGCAGGGTCTGTCCAAAGTGTGAAAACAAATGGCTGAATGCCCACGTGCTCTGCTATGCACAGGGCAAAAGCTAGGGCAAGCCCTGTCAGTCACACCATGCTATTTTGGCAGCACCAGCGGGTATCAGCATGGATTGGGAATGAATTTCAGTCTCTGCCTATGTCTAGCAACAGGCCCTGGTGTACCCAACACACTCTGGCTGAGCACAGCATTTATCAATGGTTATTCCAGGGATGGGAGCAGGCTCAGAGTTCTGCAGTCATAAGAAACACATATTCCTCAGGGTTTATCCTTCTGACTTCACTGCAAGTAACTTGTCAGGAATAGTGATTCCAACTTCTCCAGCGTGGCGAGCTCCAGGCAGCCACCTCCTGACACTGTGCTGGGCGGGTGAGCCCCAGCTTGTTTCATCTCAGGCTGGAGGCTTTCCCCTCTGTTTGGCAGCCAGGAGTGACATGTGACAGCCAGTATTTTTTCCCCAAGCAGAATCAGGGTTTCAGCAGATGTAATGGGTATCTACTGGTCCTTAACTGTGAAAGATGTCTGGCCCTACCAAAGGAGCTGAATGCAGGCAGTGAAATGTGTACTTCGTATTTTTGAGATTAATGAGGTTTCTTTAACATGTGACACAGATGGCTGGATTTTTGGCAGTGCTGAGCACCTATGACTACTACCACATTCATTTCGAACACGTTGGCACACAGTGGAAAATTAGGCCATGTTTCTCCAGTGCAAAAGGCTTGTTGATGTGTGGAATATCAAATGTGTAAAATTATTTTCACTCTGCTTCTTAATAACAATAAAAGGATGAGTCATAATTACTTTCTGAGAATATTAAAATCCTAGACATAATGTTTCTTGCACTGTACAGTGAATCTGTATAGCACAGTGTATTAAATGCTCTCCTTTATTACAAAATAGTGATGTCTAATAACTCCCAAGCTCAGATTTCACCGCAGTATTTATAATTCACATCCATAATAACATTTTCCGATTTAACAGTCTGGGGCAAATGCCACAATGCATTATACAGCATGGGTGCAAATAATGAGATAGGATGATGTCATTGTGTAGCATTCCTCCTAAGCCATCTAAAAATACTCTATCCCGCTTTCCCACCTTTCATCATTGCCTGCTTCTTCCTGTCTGATGCTTTTGCATCTGTTTCCATGGTAACAGCTTCTATTGTAGCCCAGACTCTCATGCAGATGTTGTCATTGATCCAACACCTTGCGGCAGCTTTCATGGCGCATTGTCTTCTTGTTTCTTGCTCTCCTGGCTCTGTTCTCCCCCCAAAAGGATGGGTTGGGATGCTTCCTCCTGCTCAGTGCCTTTGATCTGAAGGAGTTATCAATTTGGCTTTATTATCAATCCTAATCCCTCCAGGGGGGCTTTCTGAGAGGTAAACTAATATGCCATGGATCCAGCTAAAGGTTTGTGTGGTTGTTAAAAGAGGTGCCTTAAAATAAACACCACTAGAGCAATCAAGAATGATTAACAATGGGAGACCATAATTAAACCCCCTCTCTGACAGGGCATGGAAAACTGCTTCATAGAGGGATACTGCTGCTGCTGTACTGCTTGCACAGTGTGATTAGAGCCTTTCTTTGGCGGGGTGGGGGGGGTGGTTTGCTTGCTTTCTTCTGTTTTGTTTCGGTTTTTTTTTTCCCTGCCAAGCACCTAAGGAAGTTTAAGGAAGTTTCCACATTTTGACCATGTTCATTGTTCAGGCTCTCCCCATCCAGGCTGTCAGTCCAGCTTGGCTTAGAGGGAAAAGGAGGGAGGTGGCAGAGCTGGGCTGGAAAAGCTGCACCATGGATTACTGCTGAAATGAAATGTAGCTGTAAGAAAAAAAACAGCAGAGAACAAGGAAAACCTGCTTAATCACCTATTGTCTGCAGTTGTTTTGCATTCTTCACCTGTCACTCCTTGCTGGAGTTGGACGTTATTCTCCTGATGATGAGAACCTGACAGATGGATGGTAATGAATGTGTAACTGAAAACCTGGGCTTTCGCATCTGCATTATTTATTCACCTAAAGCAGGAGCTGCTCTATATTTAGTGTATGATGTCAGTGGCTTGTTTGCATGCTTAGAAATTGGCAGGGAGCCACATCTCACATGACATACGAAATCACTGATAAATGCTTCTTTTCACTGAAAGAAAAACAGCTTAATAAATGCAGCTCTTTCTGCTTTCATCTCTTCCCTCCCTACCACGCTCCCTTCCCCTTCTGGGATTTGTCTCTCAGTGGCGGAGCTCAGCAGCATCTGTGAAGTGGAAATGAGCAGGCAGAACTGCAGATCAAAATGAGGCCGTGGGTATGCTTGGGATGTTGCTGCCCTCCCAAGCTCCTGTCCACTCCCCCCTCCCAAGTTCTGGGACTCTGCCAAAGAACTAGCCAAACTGGGCAGAAGGGAAAAAAGGGAGAGAGGGAGAGCCTCCTCCACCGCCCAGCGCAGGCTTTGCGGGGCTGCTGGTATTCCTGGTATGTAATGAGTTTCAGTTGGGTTTTAGAAGGCAGGGAGCAGGGGAACAGGCCCAGCTCCCACACACATTGCTTGATGTAGAAATGGCATTGTGACAGATACTCGCAGTTATCTGTCTTGAACATGTCTTTGGTGCAAATGTCCAGCAACAGGATCTCATATCCATGCTTTCATAGGGGATATGCAGCCAAGGCACTTTACTGACAAAACCAAACTTTTCTGAAAAACCAAAGGCCATGCAAAAATAGCAAGTTTTATGTATGAAAAAATAGATTTGGGTGTCAGAATTTCAGCTGCCATTACCTGGCAGGGCTCCACCAGTTTCCATGCACTAGTTCAGGCCAGCTCAGGGTCTGATTCTTAATTCAAACATGGTGAATTAAGGGAGAGTCAAGAAGCTCAGTGCAGCTCACAGGGACATGCCAATCCGAACACCTTAGGGCTAGTTTTCCAAAGCTGGCAAGTGTCATGGTTTCACAGCCTATCTTGGCTTTCCATAGCGAAGCGATAAGACCTGTAGGGAGCTGGAAATGTAGCATCAACAGATCCCAGGGTTACAATCTGTGGCCTGAGTGGGTTGCTGCTTTCTCCATCACTCACTCAGATAAAGAAAACAGCCTGCCATGGGGCCAGTGTCCTCAGCAGAACCAACTGAAATGTGAGAAATTTAAAATAGGTGATTGACCTATAGAAAATCAGACCATTTGACCGAGCAAGGATTTCTTGCAGTGAACAAAAGCAGTTAGTGGAAAGCCCAAGATTTACTCTCCCCATCATTTCCCTACCATGGTTTAACATCATTGCTGCCAATGCAGACTCAGTAAGAGGAGAGGGAAGACAGCCATGCTGCAGAGCTATGCTGCAGATGAATGACTTTACCTATTAAACAAGCCCACTCAAGCTTCCGCTCCACAGCCATTTGCTTGATGGGTTTGAACAATAATGAACTAGGATTAAAAAAACCTGCCCCTGAGAAATTCAGGCTGCTTCAGTAAATAGGATCAAATAAAGTTGGTAGTATCTTGTGGCCTGCTAATATTTAGAAATGACATCCATGTATCCTGAGCTGATTCAAACCAGCATTTTGCTTTGGTTTTGGTGAATAGGGTGACCTGCAGGTTAAGCATCAGAGAGACATTTGGGAGGAATTAAACAGAGAAAGGTAGAGACAGAGCACAAAAGGAAATTCTTTCAAGAGCTTTAGTATAAAACATCCTCCATAAAGAAATATGTGAGACAAGGTTTTAGATGAGAGAGTTGCCCTCCCAGGAAAAACATCATGAAGTTGTTATACATAAATTCGTTCAAGAAAAAGGTTAGCCAATGCCACAAGATGGTATCTCAGTAGTTCCAGATGTTCTCTGTTCTGGGAAAAAGGAGGGAAGATTACCCTCAGAAATTCACCCTGTGTTGGCAGGGTATTCAAGGAAACTTGGAGTGAGTTTGTAAAATATAGAAAGATGCTGCTCCTAGAAGTAATGTAGGAAGCAGCCATAAATAGCTGTCTGTCATTTCAAAAGGCTGGATCAAATCTGCTGGCCCATACTGGGCAGGAACCAGTACAATGGCTTCTGTGGAACTGGGAATTAGGAAATCTGCATTAATTCTTGACCATGTAATGTAATTTTGTGCGATACTGGGAGATCCCAGTAGCTATCTGCCTCTGTTCCTCTCTAATACTGGAAAATCACTTCTTCCTTCCCCCCAAGGTCATGATCTTTTGCATGTTAAACATTGAGGCCTTGGGTGGTCTCTCACTGTGCCTCCACCAGCTTGCTCAGTGACAGATGCTTTGCTTTCTGGTTGGAATTCCAGCCTATATGGCTACTGAGGACAACTGCTTAAGTCCAGGAGAAATCTTGCAGAACTGTTCCTCACTGTTAGTACTCTGTCAAGCTGCAAGGAGGTTGTCTCGCTGGTGTCTGGACAAAATTTTTTGGAGAAGTGTTGCAGCTGAGAGACCATGGCACAGACGTGGGAATGGAAGGGGGAGCCCCACTGATGGCACAGAAGCATGAAGATCCTGAGCCCTCCCAGCAGGATGCTGAAGGGATAAGGCTAGTTGAAAACTTGTGCCCACTGTCACCTTTGGCACTAGCAGCCTTTCCAGGGAGTCACAGTCAGCACAGTCCTAGTTGGAGGCAGGGGGAAACACAGTGAAATGGTGAAGAAACTTTTTTATGCATGACCCCTAAAATCCCCACTGGGATCAGCTCTCAGGTGCTATAAATGTAGTGTGGCAAGTGTGGCTGAGATGGAGAGCTGAGGGGCAAGAATGATGGCTGTGGCCTCTCTCAGCTTGTTCCTGGTCATCTTAGAGGTTGTGTGTGCAAGGGAAAAGACAAGACCTGCCTGGCAAGCAGCAGGGATGCAGAGTTCTAACTGGCACTTGGAGGGATGGGAGGTGTCATGAGGGGATCTTGTCCCAGTCTAGCCTTGCGTGCACAATCAAATTTCCTACCACCAGCTGTATGCCAACATCACAGTTACGTGACATACAGATGCAGCACTCAAACACCTAAGCCAGTTTTACCTCACACCTTTCATTATTTTTGTTTCCATAGAGGTGCTCATTTCAGTGCATTAGTGCCCTGTTTCACTGCAACTGAAGTTCTGCCTGTGACTTCAGCATTATTTAACAGCCAAGAAAATGACATGAGAGAAGCCTGAATTGACGGCAGGCTGGGATAGCAGGAACACTGTCATGTGGCCCTAAGCAGAAGAAAGTCCACCAAGGGGGCACTCAATCAGGAAAGATGTGATTACCTTTTTTCCCCTCCAGTGAAAGCCAGGAGATAACTTTCAAAACTTTGCTCATGAGCAGAGATGACAGAGAAGGTGTCCAGTGGATGCAGCCTTTGTGTTTTCTCAGCAGTTCCCTGGAGCATGAAACTGCTCTGTCCAGGCTAAAGCCATCAGGAAGGACATCTTATGCTTGCCATTTTTGATGAGAGGATTTAAAGGCCACCCAGCAAAATATCTAGCTCTAAACACACAAGCAATCAATTAGTTTTGGTGCTCTGAGATTTTTGGGCTAAACCAAGAAAGATGGATAAAATGATAGGAGTTGAGTGGTTAAGCCAGGTATATTCTCTCTCTCTGTGCCATAACTCTAGCACATACCTTCCTCTGTCACCCAGAGCAATTTCATTTTAAGGCCTGCTAATGTGGATCAGTGACAGAGCTATTCTCCTACAGAGGGTCAAAAACACTTTTCACATATTTTCACAGTTTTCTTTTTAGCACAGCAATAACTTGGGTCTATCTCAAGCAAAAAGCAAGTTGCTCTGGTTATTTGTCTTCATCTTGTGTTTTATTTCATGTGAAGCTGCAAATGAGAAAAGCATCTACATATCCTCAAAGTTCCTAAACCCAAAGCATTTAATAAGAAAAGACATTAGTGACCCGCCATTCCTTTCCAGAATGATTTCCAGCTAAACCCCTGACAACAATGGAGTAATTCAAAGCTCACAGATTTTCATGAAGATTTTCTGAGAACATCTAGTCAGATGGATTTCACAAGTGCACTCTGTTTGGCACCAGACAAATATGATATATACTAGATTCACCTTTACCCATAAACCACTTGAATGAGGTTTCATCAAAGACAGTCTACTTTTCATCATGCTTTTTACTGGCAATAGATCTGTGTCCAGAAGCACTCTATGCCAAGTTTTTTCCTTGTAAATACCCACAGGCTTATTGCTCATCCTCCATCACTCAGAACCTGGTGGGCATGCAGGAAGGGGAATGACACTTCCATACATTGTAAGTTCTAGACATTGTGGATCCTTTCTTACACTAAACTAGTGAGGAGTAACAGCTTACTTCCCCCATATTTTTGGAGTTCAGCCTTACTGCAAATTTTATGTTTTCCAGTGTAATCATTTACTCCCTTATTCTGAGCTCTCTTAAGTGCCTGATTGACCTTCACTGTCCCTCTAGCTCTTTGTCCTTCCTGGCAACAGATAAGATAAAACCTGTCAATGTGTTGGAGAGCTCTAACAGATCTTTCTTGTGTACATTACGTTGCAGTTGTTCCCTGACATTGTGTTGCCCCGCTTGTCCAACTTTGGCTCTGATTGATGGAAGCTAGAAGGGGTTGTTTAAACAGATATGGCAACCCTGTGACATGGGAAAAGACAGAGTCAGCTTCAGCTTACCAGTGTAAGAAATGAAGGATGATGCACTCACCCCTTGCATCTTTACTGCATGTGTAACAAACTGTTTCATTCTCCTTCCCCCATCTCTTGGCTGCTGGGGAACAGAAGAAGATATGTAAAATGGGACTTGTCATAGTTGTCTTCCCTCTCCCCTTTGCCTTCCTCTCAGCCTCATCTCATCTGCCCTCCCTGCTCTTGCCCTTCTCATACCTCTCCCTTAACTCCTTTCTAATTAAGATCTTAAATCCCATTTCATATTGATCATGGCACTACAGTGGTATTTGTAAATTCATTTTATTCAACCCCTTTTATTGCCTTGTCTCTCTCCTGATAGCTCATAGTTCAGACCTGTGCAATGCCTTGCCAAGTACTGTGTTGCTGCAGCTCTGCTTGGTCACAGCACGTGGCCACAGCAGAAAAGAGAAACCCCATGTGCATCCCAATCCGCCATAAAGCTCCTGAGCTTTGCTTTGCAGACTGAAGTCTCCTACTGGCAATGGACTTTGTTCCCTGGCGGTGTAGTGAAGCAAGCTGTTTGTGGCATGCCTTGCAACTGCTTGGCAGGAGCCTCTTCTTCTTGCTGCCAACTGAGGATGGGGTTAGGTGTTCATTTTCAGAACCATCTGATGAGTACTGCTTTACAACACAACAATTAAACTGAACTCCAAAGAGCAGTACAGTTTCTGGGCTTCTGGAAGCAGCTGTAGGAAAATATCTTTTTATTGGTTCACCTACAAACTGAAGTGACTGGCCTGTGTAGCGCAACGAGAAAGGGGATTGACCTGGTGGAGTGTGTCAAGGCCCCTGGATCCTTGCAGTTGAGGAGCCTTGCCTGAGCATTCCCTCAGCCTTCTGGGGGGAGGCCAAGAGGGCGGCAGCTGACTGAAGAAGTCTGGAAGGGTGGGTTGGGCAGGGGGCCAGAAGACCCTGGCAGCAGTGAGGGGAAGGATGGAGTGGCCTTAATGCAGCTGATTAGCTGTTCCTCTCTGCTGTTTCCTGACTCTTTTAGAAGATCCTTAAAGCTTGAAGTGGAAAGAGTGATAAAGGCTTGGGCAACTGTTACCTAATTTTCCTCTGGCTCTCTTAAACACCACCCACAGCTAGTGGGGTGAGGCTTCCCTGAACCAGCAGCTGCACTGATACAAAAACTTCTGTCTGACAGGGAGGGGGAAGATCGAGGGAGCAAACTGCTGGCTACATCATTGCGGTACCAAGTTTTTATTTTAGGAAAGCTGGTTGCTCTGTGCCTGCACTGCGGGTGAAGGAGGCCTCCTGTTCCTGCTCTGGCTGCCAAGTCACAGACTGCGCCCTCAGTCCTCCAGAAGTGCCCAAGACACTATACTATGGCAACGAAGACAGGAAAGGTGCCAGCAACAAGATCGGAACACTGGAGTATGTTTAGACCCTCCTTGGGGCCTCTCAGCAGCACAGATGAAACTGAGTCTTTCCATCTGAAGGCTGCGCAGTCAGCATGGCCACTCCAGCCATAGTACAAGGGGAAGGATGAAGCTGGAAGGGGAAGATGTGGGGCAGGATCCAAGAGTCTTAGAGTTTCACTCCCCAACAGACTAACCACATCCTCCTCAGCCCAACCTCTAAGCAGTGGCAGCAGCAAGCCCAGCTCTCCAGGACTGCAGCACGGAGTATCTGGTGAAGACATGGCTGTTTTGGTGCCCTGAGTCATCCGCTGCTCTGAGCCTTTGGCTAGGAGCCAGCAAGGAACACCCACAACAGGCAAAAGCCTGACCCATGCAGGACCAGCTGCTCCATCACTACCACTGTGCAGCTGGCCCCTGTACCGGGATGCAGGATTTTGCCATCTGTTTGGCCTGGGGACAGCACAGACATCAGTGCCTCTTGCCGTCACACTGCACAGCTTTTGGGACCAGTGGTGGTGAATTCATGGGGTGACATGGAGTCTGGGCCCAACCTTGCTTAGCGGGTGCAATGAACGTGGCCAAGTGGGAAGACTATGAGCAGTGGGCTTGTAGCAACAAGATCATTGTGTTTCCCTGATCTGCTGGCTTTTTTCTTCTTGCATCCAGCATTTGGCAAACGCTGGAGTTCAGTCACATGGGGAGCCATGTGAGCACCGGTGGCCGCCCTCCTGCTCCTGAGCTGTGGCAGGCTGACACCTACTGTGACCTCCTCACCCAGTGCCCTTGGCACAGCTCCTGGCATCAGATATCCCAGCTTTGCATAGTTGCGACTCCCACTGACGTGGGTCAGAGTTTTACTTGAGGGCCTAGAGCAATGGCACTGCTCCAGACTGTTGCACGATGAGAGTGACTCACTGCTCCCCACCTTCGTGTACAAAACAACCAAGGCCTGAATTTGTCCCTGTTCCCATCCCCTTGCCTTGGTTTCCACCCAGCCAGAGCAAGCAGACCTGAGAGAAGCCTTTTCCAACCTTACTGATTCTGTGATTCTGTGATTCTGTGAAATGGTTATCCTTGTGAGGACCGTGCCATCACTTTTGTGAGGCTTCTCCTCCATCTGAGTAGTAGTTGACCCTAAAATAAAGACAAAAGCTCTTTTTCTAGTTATTTAAGTCCATTCCCCACTGCCAATTGCAAAGATAGCTGTGGGAGAAGCCAGGTTTTTCGCCCATGTCTCATTTTGGTAAGGGCTTGCCCTTCTTGTACCTGGATGACTCACTGCTCTCTGGGCCTCCACTGCCAGGGGTGCACAGGGGATGTGGATTTCGCAGTGCATCTGTCTCCCTCCTTCTCTTAACAGCCTGTCACAGGAGGATTCACTCGCCATCACTGTGACTTAGCTATTTCCCTCAAGGGTCTGGTCAGCATCAGATATGCACATGTGCAACATCCATTTAAATCTATAATAAATGTGCGCACACATTTTGTGTAGTGGCTGACCCCCTGACTCACACAAAAATGTATTTTAAATGGTCTTAGAGGATTTAGGCCATCATTAAATTTCAAGGAACAAGGCTCACTCCTGCATTCCTGTGCAGCAGGGCCCTGAGGATGTGCAAGCCATGAAGGACCAAACTCCCACTACCTTTGCTGCGTCCCCCCTTGCTAGGATGAAGAAACACAACTCCAGCACTTTCTCAATGGCGTAGACTTCCTGTTGCAATCCTCCCCTCCCTCTACAGCGCGGGGAAAATCTGCTTAGCCTTTACTTTCTCACACATGTTTCAGATGTGCAGGGGTGTGATTGTAAACAATGTCATCAGCCGTGCCAGAGCTGTCTGCTCCTGCCGTGCTCCCTTCCCAGCACCCCAGGGGTTCCCGTAACAGGGCGTAAAGCAAACAAAGCAAAACAGTAATCTGCTGTTCCAATGGCTTTTTTTTGTTTGTTTTTAGAAAATGTTAATGATAGGTTATGTGATTACCCTAGGTTTGGCTCCACTTACTCTTTATTAAGCACATCTGGTATTTAGTAACAGTGTAAGTAGCAGGAGTTTTTCTGGTGCGCAAATGAGATTATCCAATGTTGCCATGCAGTATGGAAACTCCTCAGGGAAGCCAGTGAACTGCAGAGATACAGGACTTGCTTGTCGGCTGGGCATCCAGCCAGAATGGTTAAAAAATGTGGATTGGCACAGACCTGTTGCCACGCAAACACTTCTGGAAATTTCTGTGTTTGGGCCTGCCAAATCCTTCCTATGTAACATGAGTTTCTGTCTTCATCAGCAGCCTGTTTGAAGCCCAAGCTCTCCCCTGCACTTTAAAAAGGAAAAATAAAAAAAGCTCCAAGGCAATTTTTCAGTCCTGTTTCCAGCATGCCACTGCCAAGCTAACAATTTCACTGAATTAGGGGGAATTTCCTAAAACATTTCTGTGAGCTACATTGAGTGCAACATGTGGGAGACAACTGTGTTTCCTGGAGAAGAAAGGAGAGCTGTCTCACTCGTGGAGACTGCCTAATGTCTAGCAGGAGAAAAACAACCAGCCATGACAAGAAAATGTTTTTTAATACTTGGCACTAGAAGTAGGTTTTATTTATTTTGAATGCCGTTTTCAGTCTGGTCAATGTAGTGTATGAAGAGAGGGTTCATGTAGAAAAGCTGATGTTTTTGTTAGGGCCCAGAGCTTGGAGTCAGGAGGTCTGGGCTGTATTTCTGTTCAGCTGTAGTCTTCCTGTGGGACTTGGGTGAAGCTCTTGGAGGTGAGTTGTTCCAATCTCCGAGCTTCTCCATGCATTTAATGGGGGTATTGTTTGCTCATTTCACATGTGTGTATGTGAACTCGGGCTCTGCGGCCAAAGTTATTAATCCTCTATGTTTCTTAAGGAAAGAACTGGGAAGGATATGAAGCAGAAAAGCAAATGTTCATTTGTTACTTGACCGTGCTTGGCTGCTGCTGTTGCAAGACACTGGCCTTTGGATCTTTAAACTTGGTTGCTCCATGTCTAGGGATCTTTGTGGGTGTTCCTGACAAACGCCTGTCAGTTTTGCCTCCTACCTCTAACAATGGGACACTTGCATTTATATTGCAACTTTGTTGACTTAGTGATGGTGCCCTTGGGAAGGAGTTAGTCTGGGTAGTTTCGAGTTTTTCACTGTGAAGAGAGCATTTAGCGTGAAGGCTGGCCATGAGCAGAGGGAATTCATCACAGTGACTTAAAAGCATGTTGTGTACAATTCCTATATAGCCAGTGACCAGCTCTAGCACTCACATTGAGCACGGCTGTCCTTTCTGTGGATCAGCTTGCAGCACGACAGGGTAAAGCTCATGAAGAGAGGGCAAAAACACCCTACCAGGCACTGCTGGCTACTGCCTGGTGGTTCAGCTGTCCTCTGCAGTGAACTTCTGATGCAACTTCCAGCCACAGGAAAGAACATATCATCCAAAGAGCTGACTCAGCTCCAAGCTGCATACCAACATAAGTGGAAGAGGGGATCTGGCTCTGCTACTGCATGCTTTTGGCCACAGCAACCATCCCTGCTTCTAAGAGGGGCAAGGCAAGGGGCAACCAGCAGCCCTTCATCTGTGCGGCACCAACAACATTCTTTGGGAAAGTGGGAAAGGATTAGTAACAATAACAAAACAGACATAGCTGTCCAAAGGACAAACAGGTGAGTTTGGGATTTTCCCATCTGCTGACCCACCCTTTGATAAGCCAAACTAATAACCTCTCCATGAGTTAACTCGTGCAAAAGCAGAGCTTCTTTTCAGCCCAGTCTTGCTTCTGTAAACATCACTCCCATGAATGTGGCTCCTGTGGCTCTAGTGACATCCATAGCTTGTGCAAGACATTTTGCTGAGTGACTAATGGGTGAGGATACAGAACGTTTGCATGGCAGTGAGGTGCGAGGGAACGAGAATAACGAGAAGGACTGCAAGAATGGGGAATAAGAAGGTGTAAGATTCAAGGTGAGGGAACTTAATTTCCTCAGAGAGGCAAAGTTTAAAGAAAACATCGGACAGGGAATATTGAGATGGAGAGAAGAGCAATGGAGAACTAAAGAGACAGAACCAAGGAGCTGAGGAGAACAGTGACCAGGGATGACGAGCATGATCAGGGAAAAAGGAAGTAGGTAAAACCACTGTGTAAAGAAAAGAAGTGACATAATGATCAGAAGAAGAAAAGTATTTTAAAAGAGGGAATGCAAACAAAGACGGAGAGAATGACATGGGGAAAACAGATAAAACCAAAGGTGGAAGGAGGAAAAATAAGACAGAGACATGAGAGAAAGCAGGTGAAATAAAGATACTCACAGTGTTCTTAGGTTAATGAAGTTCCTTTTTATTAGTTCAGTATTGTGTTGCAATGTCCCAAGAGGTATTTTGTTTCTGTGGCTGTTTTGACCACTTACGGCTAATTATTCTGGGTTCCATGACTAAGTAATTAGAAGAAAAGGAAAAGAACTAAAAGTCACACGGATATGTCATAAGGCTTTGTGTGACAGACTGCTCGCTTCAGAGGGAATTGTTTCTAGAAAATAGCTGGGAAGCTGACACCCCCAGTGTGCATGTGGCTGGCCTCTGTGTTGCCTGCCTGTAGGGGCTCAAAGATTTCTGAGCTCCCCACCCACTTTGCTACAAATGACTGTTCTGCTTGGGAGGGATGATGAGGAAGGGAGTATCCTAGCAGAGTCCTCTTGCCAGCATGCCTCAAAGCTGGCTGTGATCTTGCAGGATTTGACCAATATTTGTTGAAAACGGAGTAACTCCAAGAGCAGGGTGGCTTGGTCCTACACCCCACTCAATGAAAAAGGATAAAAGCAGAAGTGGATACTAGATTTCTCTTCTAGTCTAGTTCTACTTTTCTTTACTCATATTAATTTGGTGCCTTTCATTTACCTATTGAAGCATTTTACATTCAGGAGGCAAATAGACCTCACAATTACTGCATCACTAAGAAACCTGAAGCCCAGGAATAAACACCAAAGGAGAGCCTTTTCTCTGGAATTACCTAATCTCTGTTATGCATATGGTAATTAGCAATTTACAGTAAAGGGGCAGAATATCTTAGTTAATACTTATAAGCAAGGCATGTAACTGCACTGTATATCTTACATCACGGTTTCATAGGATAGAAAATCTGGCGTAAAAAGTGTCCTGTGCTGAACCAGGACATCACAGCCATGTGCTGCCAAGCACTGAACCAGCACAAACTTACTATGCTGGTTCAGATATGTTTGACAAATTCTGGCAGACACAGTACCGAATCAGGTAATGTCTGTTCTCCAGTCAGCATAAAACTAGCATAAACACCACATCGTGTGCTCTGACTAATTCAACAGAAACATAATGGTATGCTTATGCCAGATCTGGATCCAGTACACACAGGAGGTGCTCCTGCCGTGCCAGAATCTCATATTAATGAAGCTGGAAACAGAGCCATGTGCATTAGCTGCATGCTTTGAATTCTTAGGAGTGGCAGCAATTCATGGCAGGGGTCTTTTTCAGAACAATCTTAAAAGGATTTCTTTTTTCCTGGGGTGTCAAAATTATTCCCTTTGTTTCAAGTAATCTTAGCATTTGCAAATACTGAGTTGGTCCTTTTGTTGGCTACATTAATTTATTGCAGATTGTAGTCTCAGTGCAGCTCATGTTAGGATGACCAGTCCTCCTGCCCTCCATCATGTAGTTATGCCAATCTGTTTAAAGATGCTGAACAAGCATAATGGTGACCATATTGCCATGAAAGTAATTTGCCATACCAGAACTATCCCTTAAAATAAAACATTTACATCATTTGAGATTGAAGGAAATAATCTGGTCAATCAAAGCACCCCCCTTGGTTTGTCTTAATGTACATATCCCAGTGATGTGCCAGAATGGCCCTCGTTATTTTCTTGTTAAAATTTCATGAACAAATAAGAGAAAAGCTTGGAATGATTTCTCTGCCTCTGGGGAAAATCACAGACTCTCAACATTATGCTTCGCCATCCCTGCTAGAGATGATTTATTCCTGGGGCTCATAAAACATTCTTGAAGGAGTAAAATTTTTGCCTTGTGACTGGAGCGTATTGCACCAAGTGTCGGACACTTTCAAACCAATTTCCTGAGAGGATGTGAAAGGTAGATTGGGATCCAAGGGGACACATTTTTCTCCTTTCCTTTCCCAAGGCACCTTCCCACTTCTGTAGAAAATTCAATGCAGAACACTAATCTTCATCGACTAAGAGGAACACTTTTTCTCATTTCAAAGAGGAAAGCAAGTCTCAAAAATTGAGGCTAAACCTGGTAACTGTAATAACCCTTGGCACTTACATGCAGGTTTTCATCTTCTAGCCACTTTACATTAAGTAATGAATCCACAGGACTTCCCTATGGAGTAAGTAGCTGAGTATTATTAGCCCCCTTTTGCAAATGGAAGAACCAAGGCGGAGATGTTAAGTACCTTGCCTAAAGCCACCAAGGGATTCTGTTGTAGAGTCAGGATCAGAGGTTAGAAGTTTTTGTGCTTTCAATTCCCGTATCTATTGTGTCACTTAAGTACAGGGCCTTAATTGAATATTGTGATGACCCAGAGGTGAAGTGATTCCAACTACTCAGATCTAAGCATGGCTTCTCTGATGGTCAGAGACTCAGTGGTGCAGTTGCACACAGCTGGACAGAGCACAAACTCCTAATAGGTAGGATAAAGTAGTGTCATTCTCTTTGGCCTCCTCAAAGACACCACCGGGCAATGTTCACAAAGTCAGGTCTCAGCTCAGCTCTTCAGCAAGATATGCCTTCATTTCAAGGCATAAGGCCAAATTTTTGCCTTAGTGGGTGTCAAGCTGTTCTACTAAGAAGTGCATCTTCAGAGGCAGAAGCTGCTGTTAAAGCCCAGATTATTGTTCCTGTGCATTTGTTTGAAGCTTGTTAGAACAGGTAAGTCCCTCTCTACCTATTTCATGCTTGTGCAGGAGTGTGAAAAGAAACACAGACCCCTGTGCTTTGGGCTAAAGCAGATTCCTCACTACCTCGTGTTCTGTGGTCCTCATGTTACACACTTAGGCAAGCTTGGCTGACCATTGAGGAGAATGTGTGAGTATGGATACCGTCCAACTCTGAGAGACATGAGCTGAAGGAGCAGGTAGCCTGCTCAGGTCATGATCACATCACCTGACTGGGAACACAGGTCCTGCTTTTCACATGACTACTGGGAGGGTTCAAAGATCTCAGGCATGTCCCCTGACCAGTGTGTGTCTTGGACAGGGAACCACATATTGAGAAAGAGAATATAACATGAAAACCATGAGGAAAACTATTGTCAATTATCACATAATTACTATGTAATATGAATAAAAAAAATGCATTGCCATGAGTTCAGAAAAGGGTGCTCCATTTCAGTGTTTCTCAGGCAAAGAAATGGTTTTTTATTTCTTTTCTAAATGCCTGTTTCCATTAACAGTATTTTCTGTATGTTGTTTAACTATGATTTTGTCACATCAAGATGCCCTTGGGCAATAAAATGTAAGAACTGGCTTGTATCTCTCACATGCTGCCAATGTATATTTACGTGGTGTAGGATCCTAAAGGGAAGTGCCATAAAATGCACTTGTTCACTAATGTTTTATTTCTGACTCTTCCATTAATATTGAACTGGCCTAAATCCATTTATCTACACGCTGACTCCAGCACGTAGAGAACACATTATTCCAGTTGGGAACTGAAGTCTATTTTGCACCTGACACAGCCTTCATTTTGGAAGGGAATCAGAGAGTTTGGAACTGGAGACTGGTCCACACCCCAAGTTTATTTTGTTTATGCACAGGAAAAATGTGGAAATCCCCAGCTGTTGCTGGCCTCAATAAGGATGATTCTTGCACTGAAAACACAGGACCATATTTGCTCTGAGAATGAAAAGATGATATTTTCTCATTCCTATGAATTTTATCTTATGATTTTCCTCTGGAAACCACCTAGTTTTACTAATTGATCACTAGAGATTATGAGTATCAGCCTTGCAAGAACATTTTAAAACAAAATACCACAATGGTCTTTTTGGACTTCTCTGATGAATTGTAGGAGTACTGCAATGAAGTATAGGGTGTTTAGAGTAAGAAAGAGTGTGTGATAAGGCCTGAGTCACATTATTTGGATTGTGAAACACTATTGGACCTTACTGTAAGTGTGAGAAAAGCTGAGAAGACAATGAACCTTGCAGAGCACTGACGTTAACTGATATGTATCTTGTACTTTAAAATATAAGAATACAAACTCCACCTAGACAAGGGCACATATTAACTTGTCTGGAGTCTTCTTACTCAGGTTTGTCCTCTGGAGAAGACCCTGAAGAGCCCTGCTGAGCTGCATGCAGATACCGAGTAGGTCCCTTGGCCAGGACTGATTCTGTTGACCCCTAGAGATCACTTCCCATGATCAGCATGTAGACCATTTGCTACAAAGGAGGTTCTCCACATTGCATTTGCTAGCAGTGAGATTTTTGCTAAACATGAATGTTTTCAACTGTGCAAAGTGTCTATAAAGCACACAACATGTCTGTCAGAGCACAGTATGTTTTTAATATGATGTAGCATGAGCGTGAGGAAAAAATAATGGAGACTGTTCTCCATTCACTATTCTTGCACAACAAAATGTATCAACATTTTTGGAGCGTGTTTTTCTTAAGAATTTCATTAAATATTAAGGAAATATAAACATACATTGCAAGTTGTATCAAAGTCCTACAGATTGTACAGGAAGGACTTGGAGTTTCCTTTCACGTTGGGATTGCATCATAATACCATGAGGTCATCTTTGCCAGTGAGGAAGACTGGGTGTACAGTTCCCTCCCTGCTACATGCATATGTGCTGCAAGGGGAGGGCATGTCTGAGAACTGAAATGTGTATGGTGTGCTAGCATGGATCTTTTGCTTAAGCTATTTGTCTCTTCCTTACCTTTTTTTTTTGGAAAGGGAAATATACTCTCTCCTCCATTTCTTACACGTGAGCAAACTCAGCTAAATCCTTTGTTGGAGAAGGGAGCTCTTTGGTAAACAAACATTTTAGCTCTCCACTAATCAGAGAGAGGTTAATATAATTATATTAATGCTCTCAACTGGTCTGTTTTATGAGGCTGTTGTAACAAGACCATCCATTCACTTAGAGTGTACTTTGAAAACTAAAGGAGGAGGAGCTAATGTCAGGCCAGGGAGCACTATGCACCAGAGCAGGATGGGTGGATGGAAGGGGACTCTGGTTTCTGCCGACCAAAGGGGTAGAAATAAAGGAAGAAGTTATGAAGCCAAATGCTCTCCTCTCCCTGCTTTTGTCTCGACACACCTGCCCTGCCCTTTTCTGTACCTGCTACCTCACTTCTCCTTCCCTGTTTTGCTCCTTGAGTCTTTCTGCCTGCTGGAGGGATACAGACCCAGCTCTCAGGCTGTTCGGTGAAGCTGACCCACTTTGGAAACCCATGATGTGGTTAATATTCTTCTCACATTTGCCAGGATTTGACCTGGCTTCTATTTTAAAGTAGTGTTTTCCTATATTTCCCCCTAAATATAATCTGTTAAAGGATGAATAGAAAGAAACAAATGTATGTATTAGCCTAAGTCCTCAGCGCACTAGGTGTTGGATAAGGCTGGAGTTAATCTACTTTGCTACACACAAAGTCTGTCGTAAAATTTTATCTGGGGCAAGAACACACTTTGGTACATTCACAGTTATGACACCTGTGAAAAAAACTGGCAGGGGGTTATCCCTTACAGAAAATAGAGTGATGATGCAGGAGGCTGCATTATCAGCAGCAAATCAATGCTCTGGCATGGTTTTAAGGTGCAGTCAAACAGTGGAAAGGCTTTCTATGGGAGATGGTAGAAAGCCAGCATTATATTAGCTGGACGTTACCCAGGGTTTCAAAGTTCTCCTTTTATAAGAAAGCCAAATTGCTACTCAGATAATTACATAGCAATTCAGGATCCCTAGATCCTTTTCCTGCTTGTTTCTTGTCTTAAGGTGTTGGTGTTAGTGACCACGATGAAGGAATTGGCACACTGACAGTGGGGCTGATAGGTTTTAACTGTTACTGACTAGCTGTGAGCCCTTCACTCTGACTTGGTGTGTCTGCCCTGTAGAGGTATGCTGTGTGAGGCTTTGTTAATCCCCACAGAGCCCTTGGGTACTCACAGAACTACAAAATGTTGTCATTATTACAGAAACACCCATTTTATTCCACGTTCCAACTGATAGCCCATTTTATTTTCCAGTCCCATTTTGCTTGTTTTCTTCTACTAGTACATCACATAATAAAGGAATTGGAAGGCTCTGCTTGTATGCGATGAACAGCCAGCCCTTTCTCAATGTGTGGCCCTCGCCTGGACTTGCTATTACGTATTTGAGGTGTACATGGGTTTGTGTACAAGCCTGCACACACACGTGCACTCTTGCAAAAGCACGCACTGGGTGAGCTCCAGGCTAGCCATTAGATTTCCCCTGCTATTACTCTACTGTACATATTCCTAGTAGATTAGAGCAGAATTTTTTTTTATACGCTCTTCTATAAAAAGTGTGCTATATTGATTGCAGCACAGTGAGCTGCTGTGGTTGATATCCAAGCGCTAACCCAGATAGGGATTAGCATTACATCAGCCATCAGGCGAGGGAACCTGGCAAGCTGCCAGCCTGTAAAAATGGAAGACATTTGCGTCACTGTTCCCTTGGTAATGCTTCTTGGAGCCGTGTCAGCTGTCCCCCGAGGTTGTTTCCTTAATATGTCAACAGACATTCCTGAATCTTTAATGCTGAATAGCTCTTTTTCCTCTTCCAAAAACATTTAGGTGATAGTGTAGCTAGTGTTTCCTACTGCACTATGTATTAAAAAATTATATACCTATGTAGATGGAGCTTAATACCTGTTAGGGATGGGTCATAGAAGTTACCATCAGATCTATGTGAAGCACAAAGCCCATCTGCAGCATGATTGCCGTTTGTATGCACGAGGAAGCAGCAGCCCTGTTCAAAACCACTCCTTCTCTGCCTCCAGACCATCCCACTGGAGGGAATGAAAGCATCTGTGTTAGATCAGTTGTTGGAAGTTGCTAACATTTGGGATAAACTATCTGACCTTGCTAGAGGAATTCCAGTTCTATGCAATAACTTCAGGTTAATGCCCAAAAGCTGTAGGACTGTAGGACTGTGTGTGCAGTGACCTCTAGCTTCCAGAAAACATTTGTTAGTGCCAATTGTGAGAAATAGTCAGAGGTTTTATCCAATGACATTTTCACCTTTCTTCTTCTCTGTGCAGCCAGCTGATATTTTCAACTTGAAGAATTAAAATGCAAGTGAGATGCACTTAACCAAATTTGAGCATGTGCCCTTTCAGCTGAAAGTAAACATCTGCTATCAAAAAGACCTTTTGTTCCTAGGTGACAGTTTTAAATTTGCTGTAGCAATTAATCACAGACTTGTAATTTAATAGTTTGGGAAGAGCAAACAAAGAAGTTATTCTAAGAAATCACTTTGAGAGTAACTTAATTTTGGTCAAAGAGCACTACAAATTGCTCATGATAATTTTTCACTGTTGTATGCATTTCATGCAACCCACTGACCAAGCAGAGACACTGGTTAAAATTCAGTTCTGCCAAGGGGGTTGGGAGCTCTGTTATTTTGTAGTCCTTATCCAGTACTGAAGGACTTCCAGATTCTTTGCTTGAGGAATTTGACCCCAGTGCTGGAATTTGCCTCCTACACAGCACCCCATAGCAAGCTGTTTCCCTAAGCAGTCACAGGCAGGCAGGCAGGCAGTGTAGGGATGGAGGTGCTCGCTGGGGTCTGAGCAGAGGCATGCAGTCCCTGCCTGCAGCTAGGCCAGCACTGCAGGGTAGGAAAGAGATTCCAGAGAACCCTGATCTGACAACCTGTATAAGCAGCAAGGAAACCAATGAGCCCTTCATTGGTTTGAAAGTAAAGTGTTGGCACATACCCATGTGTGCTGCCAGGGAACTGGTGCTCCTGCCTGAGACCAGTGATGTTGGCACTTACACTTCCCATCTGCAGGTCTCCAGCTGCCATGGCCAAGCTTTACCCTTGACAGACAGGTGACCAGTGACTCAGTTCAGTGGGAGCGCATAGAGTACCGACTATGGCAGCAGCCCTTGGGAGGAGTAACCATGTCCTCCGCTGTCTTGGGGTGCTGGCAGAACTGGCTTTTCCCTGAGTCTCATGACACCTGAATCCTATGACAACTGAATCCCATATAGAGATGACCATTGCTCAGCTGCTTGGTACAAACCACACCTTTCCTGGAGCCTGGTGCTCATTGAGGTCAGAGCCAGATAGTGATGGGGGTTTTTTTGTATCTTTGACCCATGCTGCCACTCTGCTGGGAGGACTGGATGAGGGAGGTTGGAGAAATGTAGTTTACAAGGCTAATCCAAAACTGGGACAGGATCATATGCTGGATACAGGTGGAGAGTACTGATGTCCAAACCAAGGTGTATTTGGTTGTATGGTACCAGCCTGGTAAGATTCAGGAGCAAGGCCTTGGCTGAGCATCTGGGCTTGACACATGCCAGAAGTAGGACTGATACCAGCTGTAGCTGCTTTTGCCTCTTGGCTGTTGCACAGGGCTGCGGTTGTCTTCTTGAGAGAGATTGCCTCTGTGCTGTTGGTTTCACTGAGGGATAAGAACCCTCCACAGCAGAACCAGCAGTGTAGGGAGGACAAGGAGAAGCAAAAAAGTTCCTTCTCTGAGACAGATGTTGTCATTCATCCCTCTGAGGATTGCCTCCTTCCCTCCATTTACCTGCTACAGACACCAGATTCCTCACCAAGTGAGATGAGCCCCAAATCTTCCTTCTAAGCCCTGACTCTTCCCTACTTTCAGCCCCATGGCTCCTCTCTGTCTATTGCTATCGTGCATTTCTATATATAACACAAGACTCCTGTCTGCTGCAAAGGGCATTTTCTGAGGTAAAGTTAAATACACAGCAAAACCTTCAGAAACACAGCCTTGAAAACACAATTGCTCTATTCTGACTGCTTGTGCCATTATTCAAAAAAAGTTGTCGAATGAAGGTCAACTTTTGAACAGGTTTGAATTTTTATTTAACTGTCTCCTAGTCCCAGAAATCTGCAAGTTGAGATCTTCTGTACCACTGAGAGTTAGGGTTTGAAATCCCAGTGATAGCTGAATCCCTAAAACTTCTGTTGCAGAAGAGTACTGCTTACAGTCACCAAGTAGTTGCAGCTGAAGGAGGTGGGTGCCAGCTTGCCCTTGAGCTCTGCACTTCAAACAACTTTTCAATAGTGCTTCCTCCCTGTTTCTGAATGCAGTTCAACACTTCCTGCCTTTCCACCCGAAGAAGGCAGTGGGAATCTCATCACTGACCTCAGTGAACATAGAAATACCCTCACAACACTGATGACAATCTACAAAGCTTCACATAAGTTCTACTTGTTATGTCCACTTTCTATGTGTGATGCCAGGAGGGAAGGCTTCAGAGGCTATGATGACCAGCTTTTAACTCTGACTGTCTGAAGCAAGTAATCCTCAGAGATTGTCACTGATTTGACACATCATGTTCTTTCACCTCATCTAAGCCTACCAACTTAATGGGAGTAGTTTTGATCCACTATATTCTGAAACTGCTCACTGAAACTGATCACTGGAGGACTAGGCAATATCCCTGCCTCTATTTGTGCTGCAGCAATATTCCATTAAATTAGCCCTGGATGCAGTCTGGCAAGCTAATGTACGTCCATACCAATTTGCTAGGCTATCTGGAGGTACTCCCCTGGGGACTGGATTCCACAGTGATTTGCTGTAAATCATTGTTTCCCCATGACTTTGTGCTTTTTAAGCCAAATGCTCAATATTCTGGGCAGGTGTCATATGGTGTAACTTCCTGCTGTGGTAAGCAGAGAAAGTCAGCAGCAGCCCAAGGAAATACTGAGTTAGGAAGGTGTGGCTTTCTGATGGTTAGCATAGGTCCTCAGGTTGCAATCTGAAGGACATTGTTGCCTTGGCTTTATTTGTCTTCCTCGGTCATTGAAAAGAATGCAATACTGACAGCAACTAGCATATCTAAAGACCCAGCATGCAGCCTTTTGTTTTCAGAGTAGATTTTGAAATGAGTCATCTACAGGTGAGTCAACTCATAAGCTGCATGGAGTGGGTGACAGATGCTATGGTAGCACAGAAGGAGCTATGCCAGGCCCATGAAGAAGAGTACCACACATCGTTTTGTGATGCCAGAGAATTTAGAAACTCAGGCCTGTTTTTGGGGCTGGCTGCTCAGCCAAATATTCTCATTAAAAAATGGCTTGTTGGCTAACTATGTCCACCCAAAGCAGACTTCCTGTGTCCAGCTGCTCTCCTAACACAGGAAAGAGGCCTGCTTCACCTCAGCTAGTTGTCCCTGCTCAGAGTGAAGTGCAGGGAAAATTCCATGAGTATCAGGGAGCGTGGGTTAAAACAGTGTGTACAGAGACTATTTGAGATTCCAGATGTTTTGAATTATCTTTATAAAAATAAAACAATCTTTTAACACTTTGTCTATGTTATAAAATTCTGTTTTGTTTGTTTTCATCCAAAACTCATGTTTGTTCTGGACATTTCATAGGTTCTGTGCTAATGGATATCAACAGTGCTATGACTCAATATGTCAGTCGCAGAAACCCAGCTTGTCCTCCTGTGCCCTGACTTAGGAAATCTCTTGCTGGACACCTGGGCCAGGAAAAGGAGCAAGTGACTCTTTCCTTGCATAGCTGCAGAAAGTGGGTATAGTGAATGCTTGGAAGATCAAAGGATAGATAGCCTCACTGAATGGAAACACTAGTTATTTCTGGCCAGCATGTGCCTCATGTGAGAAGTGTATGCTGTATTTTTGGACACCTCTGACAGCAAGTGAGTGCTTTCGAGGGCATGGATGTGGACCAGACAGGAGGGAGGGAGACTTCTGCATCTTAAGGACATCCAGATAAGATGTCTATGAAAATGCCCTGCTGGGTCAAGGAAACAGCATTGTGGATAATCAATGTTATTGCAAGCAAGGTAATGTTTCTCACTGATTTCAGTGAAAAACAACAGTATGTTCCAGGTATCATGTTCATGAGATTACCTGGTTCTCAATGAAATCTTTCAACCAGCTTGTCCACAAGAAATATAAACAGCACGTGGAACCAAAGAAAGTAAATAACAGTACCATAGGAACACAGAATGGATATAACAGAACCAGGGCTAAACTCCAGTGGAATTCACAGGCTGTTGATGGCTCCGAACTGAAATGGGTATCTACTGTAGGGAGACAGGCTATTGACACGCTGGTTGGCATGGCCATTCTCATACAGGTGGAAGGCTGTGCCAACAGAGAATCTGCCACTTCTCTGACATCTGTGCTCATCAGATCTCCAGTGTTCTGAGTGCAGCAGGAATCAGACTTAACTCTATCTGCCTCTACAGAGCCCTGTGGGGATGAATGCAGGCATTCTCTGAATGGATACTTCCTTTTCCTTTTTTTCTGTGTTTTGTGAAAAATTCGAAAGATGTGGGTGGCTGATAACTCTTTTTTTGGTTGGTTGGTTGTTATTGCTGTTTTTCCTATTGTTACAGTTGCCAATGGAAATGAGAATGTTCCCCAGCCCCACCCTGGACTAAATGTCTTTAATGGGATCCCATCTTCTATGGCAATAACAATGATTCCTTTCGTGCTTGTTACTTCAATTCTACCCTTCCATTCCGGGGATTTCCTTCTATATAATAATACATTTCCCAGTCATTTCCCCCATTAATTTCTGTAGCAAAGACTGGTATTCAGACCACTGTGGCTTTGGACAGCTAGCAGATTTTGGAGGGAGAGCTTGAGTGAACAACTGCCTTGCTGGTAGGCTATGGCATGAGTGAGTGACATAGAGTCAGGATAATGATTGTCTGTGTGGAGGATGTTACCTGAAGCTGTGTTCCAGCAGTTGCAGGATAAGAGTCATCTGACCAAATGTAGGTGTCTGTATCATCTTGTATTCATCTTGATTCCCTATAGTCAATGGAGAAAAATAAGCACTTCTTGAGTGTGATTCATCTTAGTCTAAAGGGGATGCATAAAGTAAATCAGATGATTCACACCCCAGACATGCCAGTTTCTCTGCATTGAGTATGGAAGGTGACTCGCTCAGATGTAGTTATCTAAAGCAGAGTGAGACAAATCCCACTCAAAGCGTCATGTTTCATATGGCACCTCAGGAAAATATGAAGAAATAATATTCTCCCAGCTAAGCGGCGTTGAAAGTACGTAATCCACCTTTTCTACATCTTTTCTCTGCACCTGCCATTATGAGAAGTGTGTGTATTGTAGAAATATGCCACAAGTTTTTCATTTGTTGACTTCTTCAGCAGGAGCATTAGGAGATAGCCATGGGTCTGTAATGTGGAGGGGAGCAGAGAAGGTCTGTGGATCTAACCCACTCAGGAAGTGTGGTGCAAAGGTGGCAAATATGGCCTGTAGTTCAAGATTCATCATTATGGGAAAGCAGCCTGTTGAAGCTTCATGTTGCCATGGTGCGTCTCTTGCATCTCATGGAATGGGCCCTAGTATTAAACACCAGTCAGACAGAAACAGCCTCCAATCTTTGTCCAGGATGTGGGAGAGGTTATATTTGGGAAAATAACATTAGCATGCTGTTGTATTTTGTAGAAAAGCTTCCCCCTGCAAACATTGTGAGCTGAATGCTGGTGATGCTGTCTCTATGCTAACTTCTGTCCATCCCTCCTGAGGGAATTCTTAAACTCTGACCATGCTGAGTCAGTCAGCTCTTGGCTGCCCTGATAAATCCTCCCATTGACAGTGTAAACTATTGCAGTGAGCACAACAGGAATAACAAGGCCTGGAGTCAAATTAGTGAGGAGGCAGACTAGAGACATACCAGACTCCTCTTCTTGTTTTTGCCCCGTAATGTCCTAGGAGTACGTGCATTTTGAAGTTTTCTCCAAGTGGGAATTTCCATCTGGATACAGCATTTTTGCTAGAGCAATCAAGCCAGGGCCCTGCTGGCATTGGATGGGGGAACATGATGGCTCATCAGTTTCCTTTGTTGGACTGGTGCCACCATGGCTGCTTACCAGCGGCTGAATAGAGGGTGACATCTGCTCAAGGTGATCCCTAGGCAGGAAAGGGCACGCAGGAAACAGACACAGTCAGACTAGATGTGCAGTGACACAGTTTGTGATAGAAGTGGGACAGCTATGTTGTAACCACACGAACTTTAAAGGGACCATGATCTCTGTGATACAGCTGCTCCCGTTTGAAGGGCAGGGGGATGTTTCCTGCAGCTGAAAATATCACATAGTTAAAGCAGAAAAGAGAGTAAGTGCGTGGAAGCAAGACATTCTGAGATGAATATTTATGTCTTTGTAATATTACACTTCCAAAATTGCTAGGAATGAGTGGTGGGTCTCCCATTTGCTCCCATTTGCTGACTGTCAGAGCACGATGCCAGGCTCTGTGTTGGCTCAGGCTGGAAAGGATGATTTTGGATGTCTTGTACAATTTAACTCTGTAGTGAGATGGCTTAACTGTCTACAGGCCTTTGCTTGTGTATTTTATTGAGCATTATATGAAGTCATGAACTTTGTGGGGGAACCTTCACTAACATCCAAAAATAAAATGTTTGCATTTCAGTATGAGGTCTGATGTGTAACATCTGAGGACTTTGCTGCAGAGCTGCCAGGTGAGAGGGGTTGGGGCTCCAGAAGTTAACCAGCTGCCAGGGTTTGAGGCCAGCAGGCTGATTATGCAAAGGATCAGAGCAATGGCTCTTGCCTCAGCATCAGGTCCCCAGGACGCTGAGAGCTGGAATACCGGAAAAACTGGGCTGATCTCTTCTTGTTCCCAATCAATCCTATGCAGCAATTGAAAAGAAAGAATGGCATGTGACTCTCAACTGCTGGCCTAAGCTCTTTCACTAGTTTTCTGGGAAGGGGCTTCCAATGGTGTTGCAAGGCCCATATCTCTCCCACAAAGATCCAACAACTCTGTTGATTCTAACTGCCTATGACACAAGGAGTAAAGTGCCAAAATTTTCGTGCACATCTTCATCTCATGTATGGCAGTTGTGGTACAAGATTTTGTGCCCCTTCTGTTCAACTAGAACAATTCTTCAGGAAAATGGCCCCACAATGTTTCAGTGTTTAGATGGTGCAAATCTCCATAAAGACCTTCTTCTGCTTTTTTTGGCAGGTTCACTTTTAATTTTTCCCCAATCTATGAGGTATGCCAGGTTAGGATGAGAATAATGTTGCAATGACTGGAGTTAACGCAACTAATAGAGTGCATAGGATTGGCATGGTGTGGTATGAGGGAGCCCTCAAAAGTTTCCATTAGTTCAGATCAGAAGGTTCCTCCTCAGCCCTCCTCTCAGACCAAAAGAAGAGAAAAAACTCCCACATGGAACTCAAAGAGCAAATCAGGTTTATAAAGTTCAGTTCAATCTTGCAAAATAATAAAAAAAAATTCAAACAAACAAAAAAATCAGAAACAATATAGATATATACTGGTAAGTATGTTTTTAATACAGTTGCTTTTCTTTTCACAAAAAGAACAAAATAAAACGAAATTGAGGTAATCTGGAGTGTAGATCGATTCTAGGGGACCTCAACACTTCAAACATATGCTTTTTTAAACTTCTGTCTCCAGTTTACTCTGGACTTTTTTTTTCATAGTAGAACCATTGGTACTTCTCACTGGCTTCTCTGTGGTATGGGCACATGAATCTGAAAGTTATCAGTGGGCAGTGAAAGTAGTGCAGGTAAATGAAATCTCCCAAATCCAGGGAGGAGTAGATGTGGGGGAGAGTATTTCACTGCACAAATTCCATGCTGATGGAATGCAACTTTTTTCCCCTGAAATTAGTACTTCATGGGATGAAGTGCAAATGGATGCTGACTGTGTATTTACTCAATGTAATGAACACAGATTACATTTTGGAACATCCTTCTAACCCTTGAGTAATGTTGACTTGTTCCCATTCCCTATGCTTTGACTATGACCTAATGTTTAGTGTCTCTTGTTTAATCTAACAGGCTAATAGGTCATCTTCTAATGTTACTTGACTCAGTAATGTGGTTAAAAGCCTGCAGAATATGTCAATACAAGCAGGACAGAAATGAGTGATCAGCAGGATTGATCCAGATGGGCTGGTTATTGAGAGAGTCAAGTTCATCAGATAGCAAATTGCCCAGTTGCCTCCTAGTTCTTCTCAAAGGGGTGTTTTATTTGTTTCTTTAGATTCATTTTTAAGCTGCAGCCATACGATCCCATTGCTTTGGCCAGAAGATATTTGGTTAAAACTGTTGCTGGATAGGATACATGTTATTTATATGACTTTGGGTGTATGGCTAAGTGTTTTCAGAAGTACAGACTGATTGAAGGTGCCCTCTTTTTTGACTTTTGTGCTTAAGCCTCTTGAAAGTAATTCCAGAAGATTGGTCCAAAAGTGGTTCCCATAGGTTTCAGTTAGAGCAGCAGTCACTTCATTCTTTGTTATTCCATTGTAACCTGGCAAAACTAGGTCCTCAGTCTCACTGTCTTCCTCGTTTCTCCCATCTGTGAGGGCGTATTTTCTCCTTCTAATGGAAGTCAATGTTTATTCAGCAATGCTTAGAGTAGTATGGAACCCAAATGAAAAAATAACGCTAAACTGAAAAATGTTGGCTGTCTTCAAATACCTTTTTTTTTTTCTCTCAGTGGAGAGCTTTAGAAAAGCCTCTCTGATTTTCATCTGGAATTAAAATTCCATATGCAGTATATTAAGTGGCTAATTATGTCATTCATTTTACAGCCTTCCTCTGAATGACTTGATTGAAATGAATGGATTTTAATCTGGGGGGGTGGAGGAAAGGAAGGAATAAATGCTCAAGGTTTGTTCTGTTTCAGCACTAGTATTTTGAAACTTAAGTTAGATGTTTCAAACAAATATAAAATGTCTTTCCTGGAATTAAAAACCTGCCACTTTTGCAGTTCGATAATGCCTTCTGGGATGTGGTAATTGTATGATTGATAGGTAGTTTGAAAGGGCAATTCTCTGGTTCAAGGAAGCAAAGGAAGGCAGTGGAGGAGAGGAAAGTGTGAAGGAAAGGGTTCTAACTTATGATCTTATTCGTTTTGCTGTTAAAATGTATTCAGTCATTCATTAAAGCTTATTCATAAAATTTATTATTCATTAAACCACTTCGGGGAGTGTGTGTGGGAGAAGCACTGAACAGGAACAGTCATTTATTTACACTAGCAATTTCATCACAGAATTAGATCATGGGGCCAGATTCACCTCTGCATTTTTGCAGTTCAGTTTCACTGACATCATGGAATAACTACTTATTTAGACCAATCTGTAGCAGAACCATCTATGGCCAGCCTATACCACCTCTTTAAGATGTTGCCTTGGGCAATTTCTTCTCTATTTTATTGCTGGCTAGGTTTTGGGATGCTTTACAAATGGATAAAAAATTAAAGAAGTATGACAAATGGATCTTCTCACCAAGCAATGTTCAATTGCATCATTCCACTGAGATATTTACTAGGAGATGGATGTGAAGAGCATTCACATCAATAATTAGTAGCTCATTTTTAAGAGTTTTTACCCCTGCCATTCTGACAATTTTAGAACAGTTTAATTTTTCAGTCCTCGCATAAAAGGTTCAGGGTGACAGCAGGGAACAGGAAGGGAACACACCAAAGCTCTTTTTTTTGTTAATATGATATACAACATATAAGATCACAGCAGTCAGTAATGGAAGAGAATCAGTAAATCACTGAATTTGTGTCTTTTCAGGGAGAAGTGTGTTAGGTAATGATCATTCTTCTTCATAGCAGCACTGATGGTTCTTCTTCCTAACTGATTTTTAGCTGAATCTCACTGATGGAGCAGCCCACATGAGACTGAATGCGTGACTTAGCACTTCTTAATTGATGCACAGAATTGTCTGCAGGCTCTCTGCCTAGGGGCAAATGTCATGCTTTGGAAATTTCAGGCAGAATTTCTAAAACTGGTTCTCATTGGCATTGATCATCCTAGAAAATCCTGCATGTTATTTTATGATTTGGGTTCTTACTGTAAGACTGAGATAAAAGATATTCCTTTTCATATTAATGAACAGAAGGTCAGGAGACAGCAGTAAGGCAAAGTAAATCATTCCTTATTTGTACCCTGATGCCACAAATATCGTATCATAGATGGGATGGGGCTGGCTGGAAGCAAAGACATAGCACAGCCGCTCTGTGGGTCTTTGACTCCCTCCATTTCTAGTGTGAGCTGACAGACTCAGCATTGAGATCTGGCACCAATCATGTGGAACTTGAAGAAGATACTGATCCATAAGTCCACTAAGCCAGGTGGATTGTGGAGGCATAATACGAACTTGACCACTTTTTTTGGTCTCTTGCTTTGCCTCTTTAAAAATCTTCCTACACTGTGACCTTGGACTCTCCTTGTTGTGCGGGGTGATGATGCAAGTCCCAAGGAAACAGGCATGTGGAAAATCTGAGGCTCACGGTCATGGGGCCAGGTTCTCTGATGACAGAAAGTGGAGTAGTTCCCCTGGAGTCAGTGAACTTATTCTAGCTGACAATCTGACCTATTGAATTTCCAGTTCTTTTTGTGGGAACAACTAAGTGCATGATTTGATCTGAATTTCTGGGGCAGGGCAAGCTGGGAAGATTTCAGACTTCTAATTGGCATTAGAATGTCTTTAGAAATGCAGTCTTTGTCACTTCACCTTCTGATCATCTTTCAGGCTGCACAGCTGTCTCTTGCTTTGACTCCTGTACAAAATCCACAGTCTCCATTATAGCACTCCTTCCCTGGTTCACTGTTTAGAGTTTGCCCTAGCACAAAAAAGGAAGGGCTGGTAATTTCCTTTGGGGTCGAGATATTTGAATTCCAAAAGACAAGGTAGCTCTGCTTGAAGGCAGGGGAGATTCTTGTCACAGAAGGACGCCCAGAGTATGAGGGAAAGAGGAGAAGATAAGAACCAGCAACCAGGTTGGCTCCCTGGTTCTCTGTCAAGTTCATATTCAGTGCCAGTGCGGACACTGGATAGCGTGGAAAAAGAGATTAGGCAGACATTGTGTCATAGACAGCTATGAAGACTGAACAAAAAGAGACAACACTACACTTGCCCAAAAATCAGAAGTACAGAGAAGACATCATAGCTTCAAATCAAGTTTCTCTCCCAAAAGCTGCAGAAAATGAAAGAGGAAGTATTGGCAGTAGCTCTGCTAGCTTTTCCTTAGAATCACATGGGAAGTGTAACCTGTTGCTGTGGGGCTGGTAAACAGGAAGCCAAAATGAGCCCATTCATGCTGCTAGATGCACTGGGTGAGAGCTCCCACGTGTTTCTGCAGTATCTGGATGTATACCAACTGCAGACTGGAAGAACTCTATGCAAAATCCTAGAAATGTTTCAGAAGCATTTCCAGTCCTCAGAAAAATGACACATATGGAAGGTATCTGCCCCACAGTTGTGTAATCAAGAAGCTGGAGAAACAATAGATTGGTACGCTGCCAAACTCTGCAGAAAATGGCTGACTCATGTGAGTGTGCAATCATAAAACCTGAAGTAACTAATGGTAGATTTGTAAGTGGGGAAAAAAGTGCAATGCAACTGCTGAAAGAAAAGCTGTCCTCACTGATAGTGAACTATAGGAGTGTCTAACGCTTCTGCAGAAGTGGAGTGTAGGTGGGGTAGACACGGTTAGTTCAGAAGGTAGAACTGAGAAGCATAAAATAATATCAAAACCAAATGCATAACTATGAAGCAGAAAACAGCAGGGGAGACCTTTAATGCTGTGAGAAAAATGTGCACGATAGGATGCACAGCAATGACATTAATATCATGTAAAAGGGCAAAAACAGAACTCTGAGCTATGTGCCAAGAGAGAGTAGCAGCACTTAGAAGAATGACTGCTACGAAGAGAGGAGTACATTACTGAATGTGTTAGGTTGCAAAAGCTTCCTTACAGCTATGCCGGGGGGGGGAAAGGAATTGTAACCATGCAAAACTGAATTAAAGCAGTGCAATGACCCAGTGCCATTAGGCAAAGTAAATTGCAGATTGAATCAGTGATGTTGGCAACAACAAATCCTCTACTTTCAGCTGCACCAATGAATTGTCACCACACAGAGGCTTTGAGTTTGAAGCAAACAGTTCATGCAGGCAATGGAAGCAGAACAAGTTAAAAAAAAACAGTTACATGTGCTGAGCTGGCAATATTTGCTAGCATCCCTGCAATGAAGCTGTTAGGAGGCGTATCAAGAAGTGTTTGAAGGGGAGAATGTCTTCCATTGTCTTCATCTATTTCCATCTTTTCAATTTGTGCCTCCAGAAGTGACTACAAAATAAATAATAAAAAAAAAAATTGGAGCAGTAGAGGGAATGGAAACAGAAGACATTTTTAAGTAATGTTAAGTAACAAGTCACTTAAACAGTATGGATGCTGAGAAGCCAAACAACCTACCTCTTTCTGAAAAGCTGGAAAAGAGTATTCAAGTGAATGGCTGCAAGTGAAGAAATAGCCATCTTGATGAGAGTGAGCGAATTATTGATACATTGGGTATTGACAAAAACTGCTGGGTAAGGAAAGAAAATACCTCATCACATCCAGGAAAAGAGCAGATTCAAATGGTTGTAACTACCACTGGGATCAGATGTGAGGTGAGAGATCATCAGTGCTGCCAGCAAGGTGTATTGAAAGGACCGTGACAGATCTGTGTAATGGCTGCTGATGTTCTGGGGATGGAGGCAGAAATTCACGTGGCAGAAGTTGTGATACATCATGATCCCATCTTGAACTGCCAGTTAGAAAGAGACAGGGGATGGATCTAGATCCGAATAATACCATAATGGTGTGGGCATTGTTTGCAGTACCCTGTATGAAACATCTGTTGATCTCCCAAGAGCTGAGACTAGCCTAAGCAATTTAGAGCAATACAGAAGCTTCCTAGTTTCAGATGCACAGACTCCATCCAGAGTCTGTTGGGATTTGCAACCTGCCTGACAACTTTTCTTCCATAGTTTTCAAATATGTGCAAGTCATTGATATAGTGGCTGAATGAAGATGCAATATGGAGAACTTGTACCATCAGAGAATACAACAATCACACATGTGAAAGAGCAGACACATAATTATCCTGGTTTTAATAACATGCTGCTAATGAGTTCTACACCTTACAAAAAGACATGTTCTGCTTGTTAACCTAACTTGCTAACCACTTGCTGATTTTAGTATCTCCAGAAGAACATCCAAACAGAAACTTCTTTTTTTTTTTTAATTGGAAAGGCCAGAAAGCAGAGGGAAACCTCTTCATTTTCAAGAGTATTGGATCCACTAAAACAGATAGAATGTACAGGAAATCATAATACCCAGACTGCAGGGAATGGACAGTTCCTTCGGGAATTGTCCAACTATCCTCTGGAGCTGCAGTCTGTGCGGAGGAAGCCATAAATACTCTGTCTTAGCTAAATATGCCAGAGGCTAGCCAACATCTGGTGGTCTGTTGTGGCATGTATAGGGCAACTAGCAATGAAAAAGTGGAAACATGCTGCTCTTCCCACCATCCACAGGGAGAAAACACATGTGCTTCCCAACCCCAAATTTGGCTATTTGGCCTGCTATTCAGACTTCTGGCTAGTGGGTGAGTTTTAAAGCAATGGGCAGAATATCCCACACAGCGGGGACACAGATTTGTTTTCTTGCAATCCATCCTCAAATTTACTCCCTTCAATCATCACCACAGCATTGCCACCAAATGGCAAAGTCAAATTAGCACTTAAAATGCCTGAAATTTTATTTGTGTCGAAGAACATGAAGAAAATACATAGCATCTCTGTTCTTGAATGGAGAAACAATCTCACAGAATTGTGAGTTCGATCTGCTTCCATCTTCTGATACTTTGAGCAGCGGAACCATTAATGTAACTAGCAGCAATGAAATGAATCACATACAGAAGAAACATGTGAAAGCCAAAGCCTCCTGCAACTGATGAAATAAAGACCTCACAAAACACCAGCAGGATGAGGTACTTATATCAGATTATTCCCTATGGACATACCATGTTCTGGGATGCAAGCTATTTTCTTGAGCAGATAAGTTCTTGCTCATGTAATATAGCATTTGTAATTACATATTTCCATGAAACCTCAAATACATTAACTTGCTGTGCATAGGAGACACAGAGATAAAAAGGAATTACTCACTCTGCAGACCTGATTGACAGGACACAGATAAAAGCAACAAAGCAGTGACTGTGGGAATAGATGTGATACCCCAGAAACACATTACTAAAGAACTCATGCAGAATGCAGTCATCTGTGGTCACAAATGAACAATGTGTGCATGAACTCCAACATCAAGGCCATTTCCAGGTGCACATACAAGCCAGTACAGTACTCTGGCATGAAAGCACAGCCTCTTAGTTTAGCCTGGAGAAGAGGAGGCTCAGGGGTGACCTTATTGCTGTCTATAACTACCTGAAAGGAGGTTGTAGTCAGGCAGGGGTTGGTCTTTTCTCTCAGGCTACTGGAGACAGAACAAGAGGCCAGAGTCTCAAGTTGTCAGGGGAGATTTAGGCTGGATATTAGGAAAAACTTTTTCACTGAGTGATCTCTCATTGGAACGGTCTGCCCAAGGAGGTGGTGGAATCACCGTCCCTGGAGATGTTTAAGAGTAGGCTTGATGAAGCACTGAGTGATATGGTTTAGATGATGGGATGGTGATAGGTAATAGGTTGGACTTGATGATCTCAAAGGTCTTTTTCAATCTTGTTAATTCTGTGATTCTCTTCAGACCCAGAGGAAAAAAGCTGTGTTAAGAATGTACGTTTAAGGTTCACATAGGTTATGCTGTTCATGTTTAGCGCTGTGGTCTCAAACGTGACTGAAGCTACAAAACTGAAGTGCTCAACTGGGACTGGTCAGGCAGAGGATAATGTCACCTTAGCAAGCTTTGGATGAGAAGCATAGAGGGAGGGATGAACCCACAGCACAGAAAGGCTGAGCTGCAGGTAGCAGGCAGCTGCAGTCTGGATGGGAGACAGAAGAAAGGCAGGGAGCAGCAGGGATTCAGTTCCTCAGGGAGAAGAGCCTGGGCCAGTCAGGCTTCCCTGCCTGCTGCAAAGGGCAGGAGGAGAGACATTTCTGGTGGCCCTGGGAGTGCACCTTGTAGATACATCATTTTAGGAAACCGGACTGAGGGCAGGAATAAGCAGCTGATGAAGACCTTAAAAGACAGTGCCTACAGCAAATTTTTCAAGATTGAGCAGGTCACCAGGCATGGCACCCAGTCTGCAAAAGGTACCCACTAAAATAAGTCCACTTAGAGTCACTCAGCAGGAGATTAGCACCATCCCCCCTCTGCCCCCATGTCCCAAAAATGATAGAATGTCCACTAATCAAAAAAGTGTCTAAACTCTCATCAGTTTTATTTTCAGCCTGCTGTAATAAAATAAACCTAGTTGTTTGAAAACTATTTAGAGAATGCATTTTTATGGGCCTTCTGCTAAGGCCAAGGAGTGTTTGGGGTGCTTGTGGGATTTAGGTGCCAAAACAATGAGTAGGAAGAGGTGTGTCATACTGTCACTTCAGAGCTACTGCCTGTCATCCAGTGCTTCTGTGTAACACTACAAAAAGGGGTTCTTTATTGCTAGGATTTCTGCCATATTTCTGAAGCCCATTCTAATTACTGAAAGTGTCACTAGAACTGCAGTAATACTGATAGTTTTTATATAATAGTTAATCCTTTACAGAAAAAAAAATTGGGATGCCTTTGATCTGGATCATCTCTCAGGTGTTTAATGTCTATCGTGATGTTGCATAAGCCAGACACAGAAGTTATATAGAGAGAGAATATTTAAAGAATGAACCAGATAAAACAAGATGTCAGCCTTCAATTTTACATTTCTTAGGATTACAGCAGGCACAGTTCTGGATTCCAGGTCTTCACTGGGACTCATGACAGAAAGCTGCTGCAGACAGAGAGCCCTGCAAGGTCTTGTCACTTAGACTCACATGGTCTGAAAAGTGTAATGTCTTTTTCTTCTTGTTACAATTTTGGGTAATGCAAATATTATCTTCAGCAACCAGCTGATTCTGAATAAATAAAAATGATGGTAAAGCCCCCACACCTGCCCTCAAAAAAAAAAAAAAAAAGCACAAAACAATACCTGCACAACAACAATTAGACACAAAATAAAAGCAGTCACCAGAATTTTTATTAGTTATCTGGGTTTTTTGCTGTCCTTGATGTCAATTGACTTAAAAAAACCCACTCAGCTCCATAACTGAAAAGAATACATTTGTTATGTTGATCAAAATCACTTACATGATCCCACCTTAAATTTCTGAGCACAAAATGCATATTCAAAACAATTCTGATCCCATCTTTGTTTTAAACACTTCCGTGGCAATACAAATATTAAGTCATTAACTCCTTTTAAAGGCTAATGTCCATAATGAGCAAAACGCGAGAGCACTCTTTTTGCACTGTGGTCTCCTTCCACCATCTGCTGGGCTTCCTCAGCCATTGCAGGATTTAAATGTCAGGTTCTTTTGTAAGAACAAGATTACTTATTTTAATATTCCTCCTTTTCCTTCATCTTTCGTATTTATTTTGTCACTTACGGGTCCCTGAATGAAGTAGTACTGTTAATTCTTACTTAAATGTGTTCTTCCAAATTTATTGCCAGATGAGTGTATTTTTTATGGTAAAGGAAAGGTTTACTTTGGTTTTGTGAGTATATGTATTAAAAAATTGATTAATTTTCTTTCTAAAATGGAAGAACATTTTCTTGACAAAAGTTGGTTGTTTCCAACTGAAACTGACTCTGCTTTACTAGTTTATAATAGCATGAACAGGATTTTGGATTGGGCTTCATGTCATAAGCACGTATCTTGCAACAAGTTATTTTTTAACAGTGATTAAAAGATTAGAAGCTACACTAATACGGACCTCTTTTCTTAAGCATCTGGAATGACTCTGCCTCAATGCTGTTTAGGTGGAGAAAGTATTTATATAACATAAATTGAGTATATTTACGTAGAATTACCATGATGAAAAATGGCATACAGTCCGCCCTCCTGCACTTCGTGCCCCCCATATTGTGGCTTCAGATCTTAGCAGCATGATTTTTTAGCGATGAAGGAGGCCTGTTTTCGCAACTGCGCATGTGCGACCTGCTGCCACTGCCGCAGCAGTGCCGGCAGCGGCGGCAGCGCAGGCAGTGGCAGCGCGGGTGGTGGCGGCAGTGGCGCAGGCGGTGGCAGCAGCACAGCCGCCATTCTGCACGGAAGTTGGCCTTTGCGGACCCCGATTAAGACTGCAGGTCTGCGATATAGGAGACCCGACTGTATTCCCCTTCCATACGCAAAGTCAAACCTGCACACAGCTTCATGTCATTTTTAGACTTGTTTTTCTTAGGAGCAGCACATTTTAGGATGCCTTACTGTCCAGAATATGGAACTAGTTAGAATTTATACATTTAGTGTCAAGAACTATGTATGAACACAGATATTTAGGACCTTTTAGATATGTGAGAGGGCCTTATAGGAAAGGTAAAGAAGTAGCGTTCATTTTGGCCTAGTGATGATGCCAAATATCAAACAGGTATTATGATAGTCCATTGGAGCCCTTCTTTGCAAAGCTAGCCAAAAGTTTTGTCTCTTGTTTTTTTTTTCCAAATGTTTTTGTGAGGAAAACTCTGTGTCATGATCTGCAAACACCATTTTCTTAAAAGAACAAAAATGTCTAGAGTGGGCTTACAAATGTAACTCCAATATGAGCATGCGCTATAAAACAAAAATCTGCAAAGAAACAGCTTTGCTCTGCATTCATATATACAGTATTTTCAACAAAAAACAGAAGGGATCCAGTCTTACATCAAATGCTTCTGGAAAATTACATCTCTTTTTCTTTGAAGGAAGCAAATTATTTGCAATGTACTGTTATGCCTCTACCGTGGAAAGTTTCAAGAATTATGCAACATGATTAAAGAAAAAAAAGTACTAATTAGATGCAGTGACAGGAGGCAGGGGTCAAAGAAAACATCTTAATATCAAGATTCTCAAAGATGGAGAATTATTTTGAATGCCTCCATGTTTGGGCAGCTACTAGAGTAGAGCCCCACTTTCAGAAAATGACTCAACTTCTTGGTTCCATTAAAGTATTTCTGTTGCCCAAAACTTGATGATTAGTTATTGTGGTCTCCAAGTTGTGTCGTTATTGCAGTACATTTTCCTGAGTGTAAAACTGTGGCAATAAATACCTCAGCAGTGTGCTTTGAGGCTTCATACGTTATTGTCTATAAAATGCTTTGAATGGACTTTAATGGAAGACCTCATAAATGTGTAAAAGACTACAATTATAATTTTTTACAAGACTGAGATTTAAGGAGTGAAGCAAAAAAGAAATGTTGTAACAATATGGTAAATGCCTCTTTTTTGCTCTTCCTTTATGGGCAGCAGGAAGAAAACCCAAAGTAAACCTGCAAAATCAAGGTAAATTAATTACACTTAATAACTGAAAAATATTGTAAGTAACAGCCACTGTCTTTATAATGAAATTGTAAAAGTGAGGTATTTCTAAAAATTACTGATCTAGAGGTTTTTCCTTTGATCCTACTATCTTTGAAGTACACTACAGAAACTGATGGAATTGTAACCTCTTAGCAAACCTTTTACAGCATCAAGTGAGAGCCCTCCTCTGACTTTGAGGATATCCTGCAATCAATTAAGAAGGCTCTAAATGATGTCCAAATGAGTCAAGAGTTTTGCAGACTAACTGGCAGGCTTCCACTTAGAGAGAATCATTGGAAATAAGAGAAAAGAGGGAAGATTAGCCATTCCCATTAAAGACTATAGCATAAGGATCTGTTTTGAAAACAATAGAGCTTCTCCTTGCCTAATGCTTCCAAAGCTGCTGTTCTCAGCTAAACCAAACTGGTTTGTTCTGTGTATTATTTTTAGTATGGGAAATTTAAAATAAACTTGGAAGTAGTTCTTTGAAGTCAAATGCACAAGTCAAAATACGAAAATTACATCTTAACACAGCAGATTTCTGTTTTTTTCCTTGTGAGATTAGTTAAACCAGGGTAGCCTAAAGTACTACAGAAGATGTATTTTAAACCTGTTTTCCCTTGCTTCCCATTGATGTAAAAGACTGTGAGAGATGGAAGGCAGCAGTGTTATGGGCCTTTCACAACCTGACCTCACACTGAGGAAATAACCTTGGTCCCAACCAGCTCCTGACTAATTCCTGCACTGATCTGAAAACCAAAGATAACTTCTTTGTACTTAGCTGGCTATCTCTATGATTCTGGAAGGGACAAGTAAACTTTTGCTCATGTCTGAAAAGCTACTCACCAATGCTGTATTTTCTGAAGCCAAATAATCACAGAATCACAGAATATTCTGAGTTGGAAGGGACCTACAAGGATCATTGAGTCCAGCTCTTAAGTGAATGCCCATACAAGGATTGAACCCATAACCTTGGTGTTACGAGCACCATACTTTAACCATCTGAGCTTATCTTGGGGTCATTTTTTATTTTTTTTTAACCTAACTTCCCATCCCATCATCCCGTTATCTAGACCATGCCAATGAGTTCCTCATCCAATCTTTTGTCCATTCTTTTCTCCATGTGGGTCCCTTCTAACCTGGNAGGTCACCTCTGAGTCTCCTCTTCTCCAGGCTGTACAACCCCAGTTCCCGTAGTTGTCCCTCATAGGGCTTGTCCTCCAGTCCTTTCACCATCCTTGTCGCCCTTCTCTGGACCCTCTCAAGCAGCTCAACATCCTTCTTCAACTGGGGAGCCCAGAACTGGACACCGTACTCAAGACGTGGTCTGACCAATGCTGAGTACAGGGGAAGAATAACTTCCCTAGTCCGACTGACCACATTGTTCCTGATACAGGCCAGGATGCCATTGGCCCTCTTAGCCACCTGGGCACACTGCTGGCCCATATTAAGTTTCCTGTCAATCATTACTGCTAAATCCCTCTCCATTTCACCACTCTCCAGCCACTCATCCCCCAGCTGATAGCGATGCATGGGGTTGTTATGTCCAAAGTGAGGAACTCGGCACTTGGATTTATTAAATCCATACAATTAAAG
>WEKX01018713.1:0-22053 GCA_013390025.1 Pitta sordida | reverse complement strand
GCGATGCACGGGGTTTCCTTTTTGTTTAAGTAACAGCTGGCTTTTAAAAAAAATGTTATGACCTAAAGACGAAGAATATTTAAAACGTGAACACACACACCCCGGCTTTTCGCCTCTCGCCGCTCCTCGGGGGCCCCGCCCGCCCGCGCAGCCGCGGAGGCGCCGCCGCTCCGCCGCCTCCCGCGATACGATGGAGGTGGTGCTGGCGGACACGCTGCTGTCCCATTGCGGGGATCGCGCCGCGCTGCTGCGGGNGCGGGGCCCGGCGGGGCCGGGGCTGGACGCGCGGCTGTGCCCGCGGTTCTGGCGGGTGGTGCAGGAGGGCCTGACGGAGCGGGACGGGCTGTGCCGCAAGCGGGCCCGCTACCTGCTGAAGAGAGCGCTGGACCTGAGCGGCGGGCAGCGGGCGGAGCTGCGGTGCCCCCCGGATGGCGGACACGGTACTGCCCGGGCAACGGGAGGGGGGAGAAGGAAGAGCGGCGGGGGCCCCGCTGGGGAGAGAGGAGAAAAACCTGCGTCCTTTTGGGTTTTATTAGAATCGAGCCTGTTCTGGTGGTCTGCTGAGAAGAATGAGCAACTCCTGCAGTTTTGGGAAACGTACATTCTGATAATGGAAACTTTGGAAGGCAACCAGGTAGGGGCGCCGTGAAATCTGTGCCTGCCCTAGGCAGGTGTGCTGCCTCACTGCTGGCATATGTACTGTAAATGGTCGTACCTAAGTCAGCATTAAGAGGAATATTTTTGTTTCAGCTTTTAAGTAGTACTATTTATTGAAATGTTTAATTTTCTATATTTGTGCTGGTTTAATTTTGATTAATAGAATGGTTAATAGTATTGTTCTTAAAGTAGCATTGAAGTATCAGTTTTTCTGAAGTGGTAAACTGCGGTTGTTACATGCCACAGGCATCGCGGGTTTATTTAAATGCACTTCTATTGTCAATTACTATATGAGTCCATTGATAGTAAATTCTGACCTGAGAGTAATTGACAGTTCCTAGGTTTGAGATATAAACTGTTTACATTACATCTGACTTGCATTTCAGATCCATGTCATAAAGCCAGTATTACCGAAACTGAACAGTTTGTATGAACATGCTATATCACAGGACCAAGGTAAGATGTAACTTTTGCTGATACATCTCCTAAATATTAGTGAAGTTACAATTTCTGTTTTCTTCTGTTTTAGTAGCAGCTTTTTTGTTACATTTTGTTTCTCAAATTAGGTGTTTTCTGGGTGGCTGTTCTGGTTTTTGTGGGTCTCGTGTATCCGTAGGTTGCTTGGTAAATGTGCATAAACAGTGGCTGCTCTGCTCCGAGAAGAAATCCTAGCGTATGCTTATTGATTACTGTGTTATCTTGAAATACTATTTTTCTGTCAGCAAACACGAACAAATAGTCATTTCCCACTGTGTTTTGCTTTACTTCAGCTAATGTGAAAATAAGGCAAAGCCAGAAATTCTTGAGGCGGGTCTTAAAAGTCAAGTCACTTGTACAGCTCTGTAGAAAGGGAAAAAAATCCATCAACTTGTTAGAAGTGAGGAGAGAATAAATAAAATGAGTGCTGAAAGAAGTATATGTGTTGGTAAAAGTGGAGTTGCAGGAAGAAGGATGTGGCATTTGCACTTTTTAGTAATTTTAAATTTTAACTAATGAAATGTAGATGAAGCGTGGTAAGCTGTCTCATGTTTTTTATATTTGATTTGGAAGAATGTTTTTATAGAACTAACAGCAGTAGTCATCTTTTTTAAATGTCCTGTAATATTGTCCAGAATGTCAGTGCGTTGGTGTGTTAATGTAACTGCTATTTCTGTGTCATTTTAGAAGAATTTTGTTTTGTAATAGGTTGTTGGCTGTTTCACCCATCATGGCATATGTGCATTTATAAACGAATGTTTGAGAGTGAGAATAAAACCTTGATAAAGGAGGGCATTCTTCATTTTCTGGAGCTTTATGAAACAAAGCATCTTCCAAATTCACCCGTTTTTTCGGAGGTAAGAGTGTTGCTGTTACGTGCCTGAGCAAATAAATGTGTTAATTTGTAATGGGTATCTTAACACCAGTTTCTTCAGTAGTGTTGGAATCTGTAAAAATACTTGTGTGTAGTTGTGCAACTGATAGCAATATTTGTAAGCAGCATCACGTATGTAATTACTTGAAAAATGGCCAGGCTGGAGAGAATATGTTTTGAAGTGTAGTCTTCATTACCAGATTTCAGACCAATGCTCTCTAATTAAAGTTGACTCCCAGCTTACTTACATTTGTTTCTAGAAGTGAAATTGTCAAAGGAGTGATTGATACTTCAGATTTTCAGAGCCTCCTGTCAGGAGGAAATACAGTTGGCCCTCTTGCACTTCGCACTCCCCAAATTGTGGCTTCACACCTTAGCGGCTAAATGTGAAGGAGGCCCCTTTTTGCAACTACGCATGTGCGACCTGGCGTACATGAATATTCAACTAGGCAGTCATGAATATGCAAATCAACCCTCAGAGCCGTGGCGGCGGCCTTGCCACCGTGCTTGCCCCGTCCGGGACGCGTGAGCTCCACTGCTTCTCCACCCCCCCGGCATGGCCGCCGCAGCAACTGATACGCAGCAACAGAGTGCTGGAACAGCGCCGGGGAGCCGTCTGAGGGTGCGGGGCAAATTTGCATATTAATGAGCTGCATGACCCGATTGTAAATGTTCCTGTCTGACCATTCAGATGCCACTCTGGGATTCACAGTCATACCACCTGCTCTTCACAGGCCTTGCACATTCCTCTTGGGCCAACAATGGTTTTTGGTGCACAGTCACCTCCTTGTCTGTTGGGTTCTGTAGAGTCTCTATGTGACCAGCTGGTGTGTGTAGAGTCTCTGTGTGACCTCTGCCCTTTTGTCAGGCCAAGTGATGGTGCCAGTTCACTCCTTGCCTGGAGCTCCAGCCATTTCCTTGCACCCAGGGCGCAAACTGCAGCTTGCACACCAAGAACATGGCACCTCTGCTCTTGAAACTTTCCAAAATTATTACTAATATGTAATTGATTAAACAGAGTCTTTAGTGAAGTCTGTGCATATTCTCTCCTACTTGAGGATGTGTTTTGGAGATCTATTGATAGATAACCCTGTGAAGAGGTGAATGTCTCTGTAGTGTTGTCCCATAACCTCCCCACACTTTTAAGATAGTCTGTATGTAGGAAGAAATATTAATAAGTTTACGGGATTTTTTTATTACCGACATACGTGGGTTGAGTCCCCAGCCAGCCTACACCTTAGTAAGGAATGATTTATATGTATACTATTATTTCCTCACTTTCTCCTTCATGGAATGAGCATGGCTCTCAGAGGTTAACACTTCCGATTTATACAAGTTAAGTCAGCCTCTTTATGAATAGCTTGGAAAAAATCAACCTTAATACACACCCTAAATTTTTTACCTGTGTTGCATCATAGTAATTCTTTTATGTAATGTTTAAATCTCTTTTCTCTATATGTTACCCAAAAGGATTCCTCGTTCACCTGCACCTTTCATAATACTCTGTGTAATGTATCTTCTAGAAAAATTGCTGTGCTTGTTCACTCTACTGGTTCCTCTTCTCTTTTGTTGCCTCCTCCTTTTGCTCCTACTGTTTACTAGTGCAAAAGTATTCTCTAATTTCTGACCCCGTCTTTTTAAAGTCTGGTGAAATAAGTCTAGTTAGCCTGTATGTAACAGTGCCTTGCAAGTGTACCTTTAACCTTTTTTCTTGTTTCCTTTTATCAGTTTGTTATTGGGCCATTAATGGATGCCCTCTCAGAAAGTTCCCTCTACAGCAGGTAAGCCATTGGTTTATTTAATTATTTAATTTCTTGGTTTCTGGAAATTTGTTCTACTAATACTGGTTTGAGTACACAGGGAAGATTTTTGCTAAAGGAAACTCACTAATAAAAAAATGGTGCTGCTAAACAGGTATAGAGTTTTTCAGGAAAGGTGGGTGGCTGCAACTGAGATAAGGTAGGTTCAGTTTAATCCTAGTTACAGCAATGTAGGATACCTCAAGATCCTATTTTTTGGCTTGTTTTAGAATATTAACTTGGAAATGAAACGAGGTGATGAATTAATAACATAGTGAAGTATTTTTCTATCTCCTCATTTTCTTGCCACACATAAAGAAGGACTACTCTAATTATTGCCAATTCATAACTGCGGGAAGTGAGTTTTTACAGTAGGCTGTGGTTGGTTGATGTCATTGGCCTCTCTTGGTGTAAATGTGTAAAAAACAGAGAAAAGTTGGAGGAGTTGCACTCCCATCTCTGTGGCCTGTTGAGATTCTCCAACTGAACAACGCTTTGCTTTTGTTTAGGGGCAGTCTTCAGCATTCTAAATCTGTTAGATTCTAGATGAAATCTGTTAAATCTAATCCTTAACCTGTTAAGGATACCAGTTGTTTATTTGATGTTTCAAAACCTGACAGGACACCAGGACAGTTAATAGGAACCTGTCCTCCTCTGGGATTGAGGCTTCAGAAGTTTTTGGCTACGTATCTCGTACTTCTTCCAGAAGAAGAAAAAGGTATGTTTCAGTTTCACCTTTATTTTTCTTGAATAAAGAAACCAAATAAAACCCATTTTCTGTATCTCATGTAAACATTTACTTCAAAGAAAAAAGGAACTGTTCTCTTGGTAATGGAGTTTCCAGAGAAAAGAAAGGTCTTCAGAGGTTTTAAGGGATTTTGCAGTATTAAGCTACAAAATTGTTTTAGGGGCAAACTGAAGCAGACTTGATATGTTTTTAATGGGGAAAAAAAAGCCCAAGCAAGCTCCTAAGTTTTGAAAGTGAAGAGTATTTGAAGATTCTTGTTTCTTTATCTGCTAGACGTTTTTAGTCATGAGCTGTGTAGTGGGGCATTCAGAAGAGCCCATCCAAGTCCTGAAGCAGATGCTGAATCTCACATTGTGAGGTTGGAGGGAGGAAGATTGTTCCCTATTTTGATGTTAGTGTAAGATGAAAAGAAGGAACATCCTTTAATAGATGAGAATTTAATATCTGGTCTAGTTTTATTAAATAAGGATAGAACTACAGTAGCTCTGTTCAGCACCCTCTACCTACAGGTACATATTCTGGTAGGAAACACATTTGTAACGCCATAGATGCTCTGTTTCTCTGCCCTATCCCAAGGCATATATTTAATAATGAAGTGGAGGGTCTGAGTTTAGCAATCCTGAGGTTGGGTGGCCTGCTTCCACTAACTGTAGGTGCTTGTTGAGGCTTGCTCTAGCTGTGCCAGCATGTGGTTGAATCCCTGTGCACTATGGTCTGCCAGCACACCAACTGAGTAGTATCTTACAGAATACATTGTTTAGTACTCAAAACTCAAAGTTAAAATTCCATTCCTGCGTATGGTGGCTATTACAGATTACTAGTGCCAAAATTAGGTTTGTTTTTTCCTGTTATCTCTGTATCATATTACCTTAGTGATTTCTTTGGAATGTAATTTTATTGTCTTTCATTTAGCTGTCAGAAGTTATCATAACACTCTTCTGCTGGGATCCCTGTTATTTAAATGCACTGGAGAACAAGAAATCACTCTGGATTGTTTATTCTGTTTACTTTTATTTTAAGGTAGCTTCCTGTTAAAATTTATTCAGAAGATGACAAGTAGACATTGGTGTGCTGTTCCCATTTTGTTCCTCTCTATGGCTCTGGCACATATCCCCACGTGTAAAGTACTTGGTGCTGAAGGACTTCAAGCTTTAAGGTAAAATATACGCTGCATTGTGTTCTTACAGACTCCTTCCAAAGAAATGTGCTGTTTAGATTTTCTAAGTGTGTGTTTCATACACAGTGTGTATTTTTCCTCTTTCCAGAGATGTCCTCCAGTCTACTATGATTACTCATCAGATTTTGTTGCGTGGAGCTGCTCAGTGCCATCTTCTTCAAGCAACTATGCGTTTGACAAATGTGGTGAGTTTGGGGTTGGGTTTGGTTTTTATTGTCAAAACCTTTGCCCTGATGTAATAGAAATACAGTAATGCTTTTACAGAGTAAACAGTATTCAAAAAATTGTTAAATACAGGATGGAATTACTGATTTTGCTGAGTTTGCAATTTCTTTTTAGTGGCTATTTAAGTTGTGCTATGTAAGTATGGTATTCCTTTGTTTACTTTTGTTAAGTATTTTTTTCACTAGCTTTTATTGATGTTTTATTTGTAGGGGTTTCATATAGCAGTTATTGTAACAGGATATTATTCTATATCTGCTGTATAAATTGAGGTTTTAACAGATAGACACTAAACAGGCTTTGCTGCAGTACCTAAGAAAATAAAAGTGTTAGTAATACCAGAATGATAAAACTACCATTACTATTGAAATAGCAGGATCTTTGTTCTTCAGAAGTTAAAGTATTCATGCATATGCTTGCTTTCTAAATGAGTAGACAGTCTTCTATGTTGTGTTACAGCTATAAACCTATCTGAATTTCCTCTTCGAAATGTTGTCCATGAATAGTACTTATCAGTGACTTTTAATCATTTACGTACATTCATTTAAAAGGTGTCATCAGTGAGTAGCACTATTCTTGTAGTCATTCATTAATTTTCAGATAGATTTTAATGCTTGGGAAAGTTGATTTTTGTTCCTTGGTAAAGGTAAGTTGGTTTCAAAGAGGCAAAAATGAGTCTGCTTCATGAAAAGGGAAAAGTAAATTTGTTTTTCTGAAACTTGCCAAAAGAAGGCAAACTTCTTGAGTTGTTATGTAGAACTTATCTGTTGTGGATTATGTTGGCAGCTGTCGTATCTTGATTATTTTCCTCAGGAGAAAGTGTCCCTCCTAGAAGTTTCAAGCTTTCTTCTGTCCCTTAGACCAGAGGAGTCCCTAAGGAGAGATACTTTTTTATGGATAGAGGTGAGAACTGAAGCTGGTTTTATGTTCATCAAACCTAGCACTGGTAGAAATAACAGAATAATCTCTAAGGGAAAAATACGCATACCATGTACAGAGATTGTAAATTTTCCCAGGATATATGTTTTATGTCTCTATAAAATGTAAAATGCTGTGAATAAAAATTCAAAGATGAAATAGTTTTATGTATACTAACTGGAGCCAACTGATTATGTAGCCATAACTTTTGGTTAGTTGGACAGCATGAGAATGATAAAATGATTTTTTGAGTAATGTCTTCTTGTTATGTATACTGTACACTTAATCTTATTCCATTGGTTTTTGGCTTACAAGTTAAATAATGCAGGTCTCACATTAGATAACACTTGACTGGAAGAAGCCCTTCTGAGAAGTGAATTTTTACCGAACTTCCTTATTTTTAAGAGTGGTTTTCCTTATATTGGCACCAGTGACTCTTTTGGGGGTGCTCTGAATTACCCTCTAGATAAACCTTCTTGTCTGTGTAGGTAGAAGGGAGTAGTCTGCTAGGTCTCAAGGTAGTTCTGTTGAGCACCTCTCACAGTGTGGATTTGTTTATTTGAGAGTTCATGTTTACAGTACTTCACTGTGCTGCTCTTAAGTTAGTGATGTCAGTACACAGCTGGCAGATGTGGTTGAGTAGTATGTAATGTGCTGCTTTTAATTTAGCTTTGCAGTTGGTTGCAAGTGAATGACAGATGCTTCAGAAAGTCTGTGACCTCTGATTCTGAACATCAAGAGACATCTTTGTTATGTCAATATGTGCACAGTCTGGTGGAAAAGTACTTTAAGACACCGTCATCTGAAAGTAAGTTAAATATTTCGTAATTAACTCTCCTATTTTAAAGATAATTTAAACAAAAATTACAATCCCTTGGCTTTTAAAGGAGGTGTGTGTTTATTATTGTTACTAGCTAAGAACCTGTTCAGGTTCTAACTTATCTCTGATATTCATGATCCTTAAGTTTGAAACTTACTTTTAAATTCCAGTTTTCCTTCATAAAGTACTGTGGTATTAATTGAATGCTAAGTCTTAATACTCAGTTTTAAAGATGGATTGATGCTTGTCCATGAGATTTGTTACTTTTCTGGTGGTGTCTGAAAATGCTGGAATATGGAGGTGGAGGAAAGCACACGAATACATACATCTTTTGTTGCTTTTCTCTGCAGAGCTTTGTAAAATAATGACTGTTTTTATGGAGACAGAGGCCATATAGTTGGGCAGCTTGAAGCCTCATGTTCTTCTGAACTTGAACAGCTTGCAGCAGATGAGCTGCCACACATTATAACCAAAGAAGGTTCTCTTTTAGACTGTATAAATATGCAGATAAATTCTAAAGAAACTTCTTTGTTCACTGACACATTTTAAATTATTATAGCTTCAGTTTAGTGTTTACTTTCAGATACATTGATTGAAATGACAAATTGATTTTTTTAAATACATTAACTTTTGTGTGGAATTCACTTATTTGCTACTTAAATACTGCAATCATAGTGAACTTTACTTAGTTTTAGAATGTCAAAAGTAAAACTGAACACCTTTTAAATATTATGGGAGATAAAAAAGCTAGGTCAGAATCTGCTAATGATAAATGGCTTCAGAAGCTTCCTGAAGCCTGGGAAACTTCACTTGATTGTCTTATTGTTAAAGAAGCTGCAAGCAAATTTTATCTGTTGATATTCCAAAGTAGGTGCTTTGCTAGAAATTTTGACAGATCTCTCCTTCCTGAAATGTTTCTTTAGTCCTTTGTCTAGATTATCTGCAATTCCATGGCAAACATCTGCATTTCACTTCTAAAATGAGGTATCTGTAATTTTGTGGGCTTATATCAATCTTAGCTAATAAGCAGCTCTTTGGACAAAAAAAAAAGTCAACCATGTCCAGCTGTTTGAATTGGATCTCCAAAGCATGTTTTGCCTGGTAAATTCCCAAAGCCAAAAATATACCAGTAAAAAAACCCCAAAACCCTAAAGCCAGGTTATATATTAGTATTTAAGCAACTTATAAGTAGGATGATGTAGTTCTGCATAAAAGATGGATGAAACAAGAAACTTGAGTTAGGTTGTTAGGTTTAGTTTTTTAAAAAAATTTCCTTTTGATAGAATTGTTTCAGTTCTTCATCTCAGTTATAGCTGTTGAAAATCACAGCTGATGTTTCTGATGAGGCGTAGTGGAATTACATTCTTGGTAAATGTAATTTGAATTATATGTTTTTAAAAGAAGTGGAAAAGGTAGTTGGGAACTAGAGTACTGTATGATATATACTACTAGATAACATATTGTCTAAAACTGATTGCAGTGTAAAGGCCAATGAGATGAGTCTCTTCAAGGCATAGAGGAAAAACAATTGTGTTTGAGTTTAGTTTATATCCTGATTAAAGAATGCAAAAATTTAGTAGTAATGCTCTTCTTAGCATTATGTAATTGGTTTTGTACTACTAATTTATCAAAATAACTTACAAACCCAGAAGTTTTAGAGATTAATATAAAGGTATTTTTTAGTTACTGTGGAAACCTTAATTTATCTTTAATCAGGAGAAAATTGCTTTATGCCTGACTGGTTTGAAGCTAAGCTTGTTGCAACAATGATTCTGTTGGCTTCTGACGTGGAGCTGATGAGGAACAAATACAGGTAAGTATGAAATACGTTATTTTACATTCCTCTCTTTTTCAATCCCCTCACTCCTGAAGGATCCCACAGAAGCCTGATCAAGTTGGGAAGCTGTCCACATTTCTTTGTAGACTTTGAATCAGCCTGATCATTGCTTAGACCATGTCCAACTGTTGCTGCAAACATGCTGGGTAACATTTCTAAAACTACCTAAGTAACTTGGAAATGTGTCCTATTTATTTCCATAAATGACTTCAGCACTTAAGGCAGATACTTGGAAGAAGACTTTCTTTTTAATTTTTGTTTTTGTGTAGTGGAAAAAGCAACATAGAATGGATTGAACTAGAGGCTTTCTTGAACCCTCTTCTGGATGTCTTGATGAGACTTGGCAGTAATGCTTACATACCAACACTGAAAACAGATAAAAGCCTACAGCTTCTCTTGAAGTTATTGCAGACCCGTTCGTTAAAATGTTCCAATACGCAAGATGGTTAGTGATATCTTCGGTATACTGTGTCTTATATTAATTATAGTCTTAACTACAACTAAGGTACCTATTGTTTTACGGCTGTATTGTCAAATTAATACTAGCCTAGAAAATGGTAAATGTAAAAGTTGACAGTCTGGCATGTCTATGACAAAACTGGGCTGTGGGTCCAATCCTACAGGTGTCCTAAGAACTGGGAATGGAGAATGTGGAAGCCTTCTGGGAAATAAATTGTTATTCATTGCAAATATTTATAGGCCTTTGCTTTGCCAACGTGTGGATTCCATAAATTATTTAGACACTTCAGAAAGAAGTTAGTAGCGAAGCTCACAGGAACCTGCTTCATTGCCACAGGTTCAGCCAGAGTCTTCCCTGATTGCAGAAAGTGATCCTGCTGGACATTCTTTTTTCTGGGTTGTCTGGTAGGCTAAGAAATGCTCACTTGAGTACAAGCCTGATGATCTGTCTCTCTGGGAGATTTGGCCCATGATAGATCAAGCACTTTAACTTGCAGACCTTTCAGGACAGTCTGAAGAAAAGCTATGGAGTCCTTACCACTCCTTTTCTGAAAACTTCATCAGTTTGTAACTGGAGTAGACCTATATGTTTTTCCAGCAAAATGAAAAATTACAGTATTATTTTAATTCATTAGGATGCTGAACAGGAACAAGAGGTATCTTAGTGTTTGGTTTCTGCTTTGCCAGATTCTTTTGGGATTTTTCAGTGTTTTAATAACATGGAGTCTAAGAGTGGTTTCGGAGTGGAGGGGCTACAGATCTAGGCTCTTATGTGGAACAAAAATAGCTTCAGGTTCTACATCCAGGTTTTATAGTCTAAATGCAGCCCTGAAATAAATGCCTACCCTCATTTTAACAAGTGCTTTATACATTCAGCCCCCTGCTGCCCTTGAATTCTAGCCCTTTTATGGAAGTATTGAGCATTAATTATGCAGACTGTTAAAGCTCATATTGGGGAATGACCTCTGACTCTTGAAGTGGGTTTCTTGAAAGGAAACTCAACTGGAAAAAGTGTCCCAGCTACCATTGTGCANGATTTTTCAGTGTTTTAATAACATGGAGTCTAAGAGTGGTTTCGGAGTGGAGGGGCTACAGATCTAGGCTCTTATGTGGAACAAAAAATAGCTTCAGGTTCTACATCCAGGTTTTATAGTCTAAATGCAGCCCTGAAATAAATGCCTACCCTCATTTTAACAAGTGCTTTATACATTCAGCTCCCTGCTGCCCTTGAATTTTAGCCCTTTTGTGGAAGTATTGAGCATTAATTATGCAGGCTGTTAAAGCTCATATTGGGGAATGACCTGTGACTCTTGAAATGGGTTTCTTGAAAGGAAACTCAACTGGAAAGTGTCCCAGCTACCATTGTGCATTCAGTCTTCAGCACAAGGCTAGAACAAGCCTGAAACAGAACACTGCAAAACACATGCAAGTGCATATTAGATTTTTATTATCAAGAACAAATAATTTCTTTGTGTGCCTTATTTATGTGCTTGCTGATGTGTCTGCAGTGGATTGTTCATGCTTTGGAAATATGTTCCTGAAATAGCATAGTAAGTTCTATTAATAAAAGTTTTAAAGGTATGGCAAGACTGAGCATTGGAGTGTCTTCGTGGTTTCTGAAGTCCCCACAGGTACTCCAGTACAGCCCCATCATTAGTCTTTCAATAGGCTTTCTGAATTGCACTTGTAATTTTAAATAAAACAAGAATTACTTTTCCTGTATTATTTTCTACAGTGTTTTTGTGCTGCTTCCTTCTGCACACAAGTACCAAGCAATAAGTCTTTTTTTTTCTGCAGCTGTGAATTGACTGTGGTGAGGGGTGCGGAGATTAATGCTGTAAACACAGAAGTTGTGTTTCGATGTTGATTAAATGGAATGTGAAAAGTCCTGTTTGTCCATTGGAAAACTGTAAAATGGTAGGGAATAATAAAGTAATTTCAGCTTGTAAAACAAAACCAGCGACAAGTGGGAAGTGTTTAATGGGAACAGAGATCCCTGAAGCACGTGCTGAAATGAGCATTTTTGATGGGTCTTGCTGTCTGTACTCTTCTTAGATTTCAGTATTCTTAACAGTAAGCTTTTGCCAATTACTGTTTTTTGATGGCGTTACAGAGCCACTGGTAATGAATTGGAGTTTGTCCAACATGTTTTTCTGAAGAATTTGTGAATTTAAATTGCAGAAGATGTTTTAGTGCTTTGAGATTTATGATGAAACACGATAATAATCTGGCATAATTAAACTGTTTGTTCTAAACAAATTAAGCATTAGAAATGCAGTTCCTGCAAGCCATTTTAATAGGGAGCATTAGAAATCAGTGCAGTATGGATTTGGAACTTCTGGAAATATGTCCCTTTAAATTTTGACTTTTTGGAGATCTTCCATTTCATAATAATTTTGCTACATGAAACGTAACTCAGGGTCAGCTCAGAGAAAATTAGCAGCTCTGACCTCTGGGTAACTCCTAAATACTGAAACTAGTGACTGGTATTTTTGGAACACGATGGTCATGCACAGTATTTTAACTCCTTTTTCATATTGAGACATTACTTTTTTGGCTTTCAGCTAGCCCTTACCCTTGAAGGACAGCTTGAAATGTATTTGTGGTTAAATACGTTTTACCATTCACGTACCTCCCTTGTGTGATAAACTTGTGTCTTTTCATTTGTGAAATGCTATGCGTATGTGGTATCCTTCATAGCCCAGCCTTTTCTTAAAGAAAGTACAGTAATCCCTCGAATATCGCAGGGGGGTCAGTTCCAGAAAGGTGCCGCAATAAGCGAAATCCATGAAGTAGCGGTAAATATCGTAAAGAGGTGGAAAAAACCTGCGATGTATTGAACCCATGAATGGTGAACCGTGAAGTAGCGAGGGATTACTGTAGCATGTCTTGTGTTATAATCTTATGTTTTTGTTTACAGTGTTAAGCCTGGAAGCGACTTAACTGAATTGTTTCTAAGCAGTAAAAAAAAAAAAAAAAAGGAAACAACCAAACTAACAAAAATCCAAGAAAAAGTTCTCACATCTGTAAAAATTAGGAATGGAAAACTTAATTTTTCTCACATAAAATTAATTGTTGGATATGAAAGTTTTTGTTCTTTAAAGAGTAAGTTCGTTAGTAGGCAGCTTGTGCAGAGGGTTGGGAATAGGACAAAAGTGGCATTAAAAGTTGAAAAATTATACTTTGGTCTTCTGGTCTTGCATAGTTTTTGGTTCACTAACACATTATAAGTTTCAGGAAAGAATGTAATCTAGTTTGATAAGCTCTATGGATTACACTGCTAAAAAATACAGAACTGTTTTAAGGTATTCTCAGGTATTTGAACATGATTACTATATAACTTTGTAACATAATTAAATCTGCATGATATAATAACATTTTTAAGGGAACTGTATTTCTGTATGCTAATACGTTATTTTTTTCCTCTCCACACAGACAGGGTATTGTTTTTTATCTGGAAGTCTCTTGTGACACCTGTGGAGAGTATTCTAGAGTTTATTCTCCGACGGCTTACTACAGATGAGCTAAGCACTGTAAGCATACTCCAGAGCCCTAAAAGGAGAAGAACCTATGAGCTGACAAGATTAAAAAAATAGTAACCTCCCCACAAACAAACACACCCCCAAATTAAATTTACTTAATTACAGTGATAGGTGTTGGTTTTTTTCTGCTGTCATTGTTACTGATACTATTCTTTCTGATTTTTAGTTTGTTTCCTCCTCCTACTGATTTAAATTACTGTTGTTTCCTCATTTTTAGGTTGGTGACCTGGATCGTTGTGATCTGTACTTAGCTTTAATTCCAGAGATAGTGCATTTGTGCTTGAGAGTCAGCTTGAAGAAATTGCCATGTGTCAAGAAGTTCATTTCATCCCTGATAAGTGCATCTATTCGTAATCTTCAGGAGATAAAATCTGAAAAGGTAATTTAACATTATTTGCAACAAGAAATGTTAATATAAAACCAATAGCTAGTTATTAAAGTATTTGTGATGCTAATATAGTTTTTAGATTACATGTTCATACTACAAATATAAGTTAGTATACAAGTATTGATTTCTATTAGAAAAGTATTTTTGCATGCTCAGTAATATTATATTTAATATAAAAATAAATAAGTTTGTGTGAATATGGGTGTGTATATATACAGAACACCTCTCCTTATCCACGGTTCAGTTCTCTGCAGATTCAATCCTTTGCTGTTCATTATTCAGTGAAAAGCGGGAGTGTGCACATTCGCAGAAAATGCCATGAAGGCAGACAGCTAATGAATATGTAAATGAGCTCGTGAATATGTAAACAAGACCAGTCTGGGAGCCACTGGGAGGGGTGAGGGGAGCGAGCTGGGAAGGGAGGTGTGGAGGGGCAGCAGGGAGCACCAGCAGGGCCGCTCCCTGCCTAGCTCGGAGGGGCAGCGAGGGGTGGTGATGAGGCCACTCCCTGCTGCCCATCCGCACTGGGCAGCTGTGGTGCCAGGGGCGCCCACTGCCATGGTAACCCCAACCCGTGCACCATGTTTATACACAATTGAGCTGGCTTTAAACACACACACACACACCAATAAGCCCTGTCCTGGACATGCAGAAGCCATTCCCTTCGGTCTCCTGAGCTGGCTCAGCGTGCGGGGCAGTCCCAGGAAGGCCTCACAGTGCTCCAGAGCTGAGGGGGGCAAGGCAACTGGCAGGGTGTAATTGCATATTCCTGAGTTCGCTATCTGCGAATCGTGAACTTCGCGGCTCCAGTGCAGACCCATGGATCCACGAAACCTGGGGGGCTCTCTGTGTTGCCTAACACGTACATCTTTGGTTGTCAGCATAATGGTAATATAAAATATTTGTAGCTAAGATTTTCAGTGCTTTTGTTTTATTACGTTACAGTAAGCCCTCTCCACGGCTCCCAGATAGCAGCTTCACCTTTACGCAGCATGATTTTTGAGGTGGTCTGTTTTGTGACTGCACCTGCGTGAACTGACAGTCATGAATATTCAAATTATACAGTCATGAATATTCAAATCAACGCCCACACCCTGTTGAATGGACCATAGGCACGCTGCTCTGCCCATGCCATGCCCGCCCCGCTGTGCTCTGAGCGAGGCGGCCGCAGCAGTTTTGCCGGTGCTGCGCCCAGCCTGCCCTGTCCCGCTCCTCTCGGAGTGAAGCGGCTGCATCTGGTCTGCTCCAAGTGGTGCTGCCCCGCCTCACTCAGAGCAAAGCGTCTGCGTTGGGTCTGCTCTGAGCAGTGCCCGCTCCATTCTGCTCGTAGCGAAGTGGANGGAAGGCCTCACAGTGCTCCAGAGCTGAGGGGGGCAAGGCAACTGGCAGGGTGTAATTGCATATTCCTGAGTTCGCTATCTGCGAATCGTGAACTTCGCGGCTCCAGTGCAGACCCATGGATCCACGAAACCTGGGGGGCTCTCTGTGTTGCCTAACACGTACATCTTTGGTTGTCAGCATAATGGTAATATAAAATATTTGTAGCTAAGATTTTCAGTGCTTTTGTTTTATTACGTTACAGTAAGCCCTCTCCACGGCTCCCAGATAGCAGCTTCACCTTTACGCAGCATGATTTTTCAGTGATTAAGGTGGTCTGTTTTGTGACTGCACCTGCGTGAACTGACAGTCATGAATATTCAAATTATACAGTCATGAATATTCAAATCAACGCCCACACCCTGTTGAATGGACCATAGGCACGCTGCTCTGCCCATGCCATGCCCGCCCCGCTGTGCTCTGAGCGAGGCGGCCGCAGCAGTTTTGCCGGCGCTGCGCCCAGCCTGCCCTGTCCCGCTCCTCTCGGAGTGAAGCGGCTGCATCTGGTCTGCTCCAAGTGGTGCTGCCCCGCCCCACTCGGAGCAAAGCGTCTGCGTTGGGTCTGCTCTGAGCAGTGCCCGCTCCGCTCTGCTCGTAGCGAAGTGGATGTGTGCAGTTATGAAAGATTTGCACACTCTCAGGTTAGATGTGGTGTCTGAGACTTTCTCAGGGTAGGCGTCTACCCTGAGTATGGAGAGACCAGGTCTACCCACCTGGAGAGACACTGGGACAGTGGTGTGTGTGGCTCCCCGCACCAGTGTCCCCAGCCAAGTGGAAAAGTTTCTGCCTTATGATGTCTGAGGTGGTACAAATAGGGGAATTACTAAATGTATCAGTATTTGTATCATATATTTGTATTGTATTAGAAGTTGGTGTGTGTTTTTTCATGCACAATTTTGTTTTACTTAGGAGCCGAAGGTTAAAGAACAAATTAAAAAAGTAGCTGGCATGGCTTCACTTACAGCAGTATGTGCGATAATGGATCAGAAGCTGGGAGCCTGTGTGGAATCTCTGCCTACTGTGGATGCTCTGAAGAAATTTATTTCCTTCTCTCAATTCAATGAAGTATTAAAGAAGCCATCTTGTATTGAAGAAAAAAGTAGGTATGTCCGTTAAAGTTTCAGTACTCCAGAATAAACTTGTTCAGTGTAGAGCAGTGCTTAAGATGCTGGCTTTTCCTGTTCTTTTCTTTGATAACTCTTTGCTAAGATAAAAATGAAGAGTTCTGTACACAAGATATTAATTCAGTTTTTCTTTTGTCTTAACACTGAGGCTTTAGAACATTAAAGCAGCCATAATTGATCAGACCAAAGGTCCTTTTGTTCAGCCCTCTAGTCCTATGAAGCCAGAGCTAGTTTTGAACACTGCTTACCCTTAGGCCACATTAAGTATGTATACACTGTACAAATCCATGGCACGTATACAAGCAAGTTTAAATGGAAATTACTTACTGTTAAGGAAGGGAAATCCAGAGCAAGGCAGAGGGGTAACCAGAAATCATGGCCAGCATGTAGTGGTATTTCCACTGGATACTCGGAGGTGTTTATGACTAATGAGACTGACTGAGCCCAGAATTGATTTTGCTCTTTATAAAACCACTTCATTTTTAGATTGCCTTTCTACCAACTTGTCCAGTCTCTCCTTGAAACTAGATAAATCTTAGCACTTTAAAGTAATGTAGTGAGTCTGTACATTTAAGCACTTCCTGGGGGAGTCAGAAATGTGCAGGATAAACTTAACACAATATATATTTAAGAATAATATTTTTCTTACAGCTTATGTGAAGAAACATCATCTCAAGGATGGGGAAAAATTGTTGCACGCTATATTCATGACCAGTGGATTTGCCTTCGGTTTGTTTTAAATTCATTTCTCACACCGGCTCAAGGATATGAAGAAACTTCAGAAATGTCACTATCTGGAGTTGAAAGGTCAAAAAAAATTCTACAGTCTGCAATAGAAGCGCTGTCTATTCTTCCTTCAGACCAAGTTTTACCTGTGTTCGACTGCATGAAAGTCCTTGTTCCCAAGGTAGAAGATAATACCTCCACAATATTAATAGTTTTGGGATGTTTTTTTGTAAAATATAACACTTCGTTCTTCTCTTAATTTTCAGCTTCTAGACTCATCAGAGTCTCTCTGCATAGAAGCATTTGATTTGACTTGGAAAATTATATCCTCTTTGAGCAACACACAGCTAATATTTTGGTCCAATCTAAAAGCTTTTGTTCAGTTCATCTTTGATACTGAGGTTCTGGCTGTTGCTGCAAATGGAAAGGGTCAAGCATATACCAAAATAAAAGAGGTCAGTTTTAAGAATTCTTCTTGATAAGGGAGCATAAGTTGTGTCTGGATCTAAAAATGTATTTTACATTTTATTTTCCCTTCAGCTATTATTACTAATTTTTTATTTCCAGAGGCACAAGTTTGAGACAGTTAAGATGAAAGATCTGAGAATTGGATTGAAGATAAATATACAGTAATCCCTTGGTACTTCGTGGTTCAGTTTTGCGGCTTCAATTCATCACAGGTTTTTTTTCCGTGAAGAACCCTTTGGCCTCTCTTGGTCATTAATAATATTTTTCTGGATCATGTGAGCACAGGAGGGTCGCACATGCTCAGTGCATGCCTTAGCTGTGCCGTGAGCCAGGGCTGGCCACTGCCGTGCGGTGGTGTGGGGACAACACAACAGCCGCCATGCCATGGCATGGCACCTGCCGTCCTTTGCCATGTGTGTCCTGCTGCTAGCTGCTGCCCAGCCTTCCTCCGCACACAGGGCAGGGCATGCTGGGGAAGGCATGTCTGTGCTCGCCAGGGCTGAGGTGGCTGGGCAGTGTGCAGGACTTCATTTACATATGTATTTTCCGATACTTTGTGGAAATCACCTATTACGGGAACTTTCTGGAAACGATGTCCTGCGAAATGCGAGGGATTACTGTATATTGTTTATTCTTGTAACACAGAGAATGAAGAATACTGTTCTTTGATTTTTAGACCATTCAATATCTTCTGCATGGAGTAAAATTATTTTTTTGTCTTTTATTTTATTTTTACATTATGCCTTTCCTCTTGAGTATTTTAGGATTATTAGGATTTGACACCTGAACTCTCACAAATTATTAATATTTTAGGAAAATTATGCCTTTTCCTAATACTTTACTCTTTATGAGAATGTTCTCTTAAATTAAAAGTTAGAACAGCTCAAAACTTTCGTAGGTGCTATTGAATAAGCCATCTTTACTTCTTTAAAGCCTTTTTTTTTCTGATGGTTTAGATGTAGAAAACACAATACTATAGTCACAGTCAAATTTGGTACTGCATGGTAGAGCTGCTACCATAGTTAAGAAAGGGAAAGATACGATTTTTACACTTCTTTTTAAGATATGTGCAGCTGCTGATATTCCAAAAGTGTTGCATATGTCATGGTGTTCTTTTCTCATTTTGAGTGACTAGAACTGTATTTAGTACTGGGATGTTGGTTCATCTTGTTTGTTATTTCTTTTCTATATAATCTTCTTTGGTTTGGTTTGTTTTCCCTCTAAGCATCAGTTAAATGTTTGTGCAGAACAAACTTTTGTGCAGAACAAACATATAATCCACTTTGACTGTAGAATTTTTACTAGAGCAGTAATAGATTGTGAATTGGCTACTGGTGTGTATGTGTGGTTAGTCTTATCTCATGTGCTGCTTTGCATTTAGAAAAAAAATCACATTAGGAGGGATTGCAGTTTTGCTTTGAAGTCACTGTAAGTAGCTCTGTCTTGGTGTCATGCTCATAACTGTATGTAATAGCAAATGTTTCAATTTAATTCTCAGCCTAGATGCTCAAATTATTTTTATTAAAATACAGAAAAATTGACACTTCCTGTCTATTCAAAATTGCTGTGATATCTTCATATTAACCTTAATTATTCGCTTTATTTTCTTTTTTGTTCTTTTTAAAAACTTGCTTCAAATGAATGTTACCATCATCTATTTTAAAGAGTAGAGAACACTTTGCATTTGTACCCAACCATACTTCTTGTGGACCCAAGCCAAAATAAGATATATATGCAAAGGTGGTAAAATATCTCTTCCATTCTAGAAATTGCTTAGCTTTTTCTTTTGATGAGTATCTGTGACAGCTCATTGTTGTAGTAACTGATGAGCTGTTGTTAGTTTTTTTTTTTTCTTGATCGTAACACTTGTGTAAGTTCTTAGAATTATTTTCTTAACTTCAACGTTAGTATTTCAAGCATTATGTAAGGTGTATTTTGCCAATGTTGAGAGTCTTGAGTCTGTGTGACAGCTATCCCATTGTCTGCAGTGGGACATACCATGACAGCAGGCATCAAGGAGCTAATGAAGGTCTCGTATACTCAACAAAGGGCATCTGGTCGAGCCACCTTCTGCCCCTTCATAAGAAAATGAAGATAAAGTTCCCAAGCAAGTGCCTACTTATGTATATTCTTATCCCAGTCTCTGGCAGTCTCTGTTGCCATTGACCCCTTGTCTAATGGCTGTGTAGTCGTAGCTAAAGAGAAATTAAAAATGGAACTGCCTGATAGTGATTTGTCACAAGAGCATAATTTTAATTTTGTCTACCACAGTGCACTGTCTTTTTAATAGTTAGAAGGGGTGGAACAAAGGGGTATTTTTGAGTGAAAAGATGGAATATGTATTGCTATGGTAAAATCCAGAAGGGTTTTCACAGAGGTGCCTAAAGCACTGTGTTCTTAGGCTCCCTTTCTTCTGCTGTACTTTTATTTTGTGATTATTCAAACATTAATTGTGGAATAAGTTAAATATCTTAAATTTCTTTTGAATGTGCTGAACTTCTACTATGTTAATGAAGCAGTTGAAAAAAAATTCAGAATTCGTGTCACGCTGCTTCCCTACAGGTGAAACACAATAGTTCAAATTTGGAATTATTAGGAAAATTACAATGCCTGTCTTTGCACTAGAAGAGAGTTTGAATTCAAGGCAAAAACCGCACATGCTTTTGGTGTGGAGTTTTCTTTCCATAAGGTGTTTCTTTGGAGTTCATTCCAGTAGTATATCAGTTTAAAGCTCTTCATGGATTCTTGGTGCTTTAGTCCTTAGCACTTCAGAACAACTTTTTCTGTGAAACCAGCATTACTGTCAAAGAATTGTCATGTTATCGAAAGTATCATTTCAGTACAGGGAAGTGAAGCAGCTTTGTGTTGTAAGAGATGTGACACCTTATGGAAAACCATTGGCATGGACAGCTCTGATGTCTAAAAGGAATTTGTAAGAAACCTACCTGTTCATTCTGGATCTCCCTGTCCTCTCCAAAATGCTTGCAATTTCTTAGAAAAAAATTTACTTTATAGCTGAAGTTTAATCTTGCACTTCACCTAATGAAGGCAGCAGAAATAAAAATTTTGGGACCTTTTTTGTTTTATTTTTCTCCTTGTTGGAGAAGTTCTAGATAGCAGTTTCAATTATCTTAGATTTGCCCTCCTTAAAAAATAAGTAATGCAAAGACATTTTTCCACTTTTACTCAGACACAAACTTTAACATGAATGTAATCCTTGTTAAAGAAGAGACTGAGCGATATGTAAGAAATTTTGTTTCTGTCTTTGATTTGGGTTTTTTTTTTTCCCTAAATTGATACGGATTGATTAAAAACACCAGCTTTGTGCTCATGAAGTAAGCATTTGGTGCATTTGTTCCACTTATTAGGAGATTTGTGTAAAGCATCTGGTGTTACATTTGTTTAAGTAAAGAACAGTTCTATTTTTTGTTAACATAAGCATGTACTGGGCCAATTGCTGCCTGTTCACCTGCTCTTATTATAAGGGAATTGTAAAGAAACCTGAGCAGAAAGAGGATGCAAAAGATCATCAGACCAACTGAAAGAGATCACTGCCGTATTATTCTAGTAAGTATGGCACTTCTGAAAACTAGATTTTGAATCTTTTTTTTCTTCTTTGCAGATAATTTTCAAGCTTATAGATCTATCCACTACAAAGACTGGAGTCTTCAATGTAGTCCTTAGTCATTGTTGTCAGTCTTGGGTATTTCCTACTGTTGATGAGAGAAGTGCCTTGACAAATGCTTTCCTAAATGCTGGAAATTATTGTGAACTTATCACTGAGGCTTGTGTCTTTGGAACTGTATTTAGGAGAGATCAAAGGTATAAAAAAATCTTTGTGATTGTATTTGTTATAATTTTGTGCACTTTGTTTTCTTTTAAACTTTGAAATAAGTATCGAAAACAGGTTTTGTATACTATTCTGTTAATTTTGTGGCTTTGTCTTCTTTCATCTGTGAAGACTTATTCAGGATGTGCATGCCTTCGTAGAAGGTCTTGGAGAAAAATGTGCAGCAAACATTGTTACAGAAAGGTAATGATTTTGAGGCTATATCTTAAAGTATTTAAGGATGTATCTTAAAGTATTTGGTGTGAATTGTCTTCGTCATGACTAATGCTCTGATAGGAAAGATGCTGGTTTTGAATTCAGCTTCTTATCATAGAATCATAAAGTATCTCAAGTTGGAAGGGTCCCATAAGAAGTATATTCATAATGTTTGACCAAACTGTAACCATATACAGTCAGGTCTCCTACATCGCGCACCCGTGGTCTTAATTTGGACCTGCACAGCCTGACATCCGCGTTGAATGGCGGCCGTGCCACCCCCCATGCCCCCCCTGCAGCCACCGTGCTGGCCCCGCTGCAGCCCGAGCCCCCACCGCCGCCCGGGACGCTGCCTGTGCTGGGACGGGGCTGCCGTGGCAGCAGGTCGCGCATGC
>WEKX01018712.1:3245-16637 GCA_013390025.1 Pitta sordida | reverse complement strand
ATGACTTCAGCCTTCCAGGCTTCTTTGTTATTCAAAATTCTTGCAGGATGCCTGCTGTATAACCTAACAAGCCCCCATAGGAGACAATATCTTATTTGATTCCCCTGGCAGCCAATCTCTTTGCTTTGACTAAAGAAAATTACTTACCGGCAACTAGTTTCCCTCTCTTCCTCTTTCACATCACTTCTTGCATTTATGTGAATACACACAAACCCTGACAGAGACTAGATACTCTCATCTTCTCTTTGATCCTCTTCCTTTAGTGTCTAATGCTGGTTTACTATCCTTGCTAGAGGATTCAGCTGATAGCACTGTCAGGCTATGGTTGCAGGTAGGATGCCTAATCTACAAAGATTTTTAAAGAAATTACTTTAATTCAGTTCTTATTACAATTCATCAAGCCTGCTGAAACCTGTGAAATTGCCTTGGTCACTGTAATGACTCCTCAGAAATAGTGTTACTTACAAACACAATCTATTGCACAAGTGAAAACTTGATTTATGGCATGCATCAATCCTATCTAATGGCTGTACATCCTTGACAAGCAATTAGATGTTTATGAAGAAACGTGTTACTTATAATTATAATCCTGCTAATTTCCTCATTCCCAAAAGCAACATTAGTGTTTGCTAATGATCAGCAGATTAATTTGCTCTGAATTAGTCTCTACCCCCACTCTACTCCCCTTGCATATTAGATGGCACTAATTTCTCCTTGGGGACATTAAAAGGATTTGTTGTTTGAGAATAGATTCAAATGGCCTGTGTTATTTAAGAATTTGGTTTACCTTAATTTGAATTTAATTCATCAATGTTCAAATTTGATCTGAGAGATAACATGTTAAAAACATAAATTACACAGATCAATACAAATAAATTGACCAAATAATGCAGTAAGAGTAGTTCAAATTATTGCTACTTTCTTTGGGGCATGTAATGACATGGTAAACTAAAATAAGCTTGAAGGTTTGAGTTCAGTCCGTAATGGTCTGATGGCCACAGCGTTTACGTACCGAACACAATAATAACACATTTTCTCACATGAGACTGATTTCATACATGCTGATTCCATTCACCTCTGCAATGCCCTTTTCAAGAACAAATAATGTTAACAGTGATCCTCCTTTTGCTTTGCACTTGAAACATCTGCTTTCCTTTTTCTTCATTTTTTTATCTAAATCTGTGCAATATCTGACCTAACTATAAATGACTAGGATTCATTACTTAGGTTATACAAACAACTCTCTGAATTCAAGGTTTAAAATAACAAATACTTGCTTCCAAACTTTGCATCAGCTGCCAACCTCACACTATAATCCCTGATTCACACTGCTTGAAACCTTTCATTCTCTGCCAGTAGCTGCTTGCTAAGCTATTCCTGTTCTCCTTTCCTTGGCAGCTGACGTGTTAAAAAATGTAATATGTGCTAACTGCAGATGTACTAAATGGGACAGACACCCAGAGCACCTAGACAGGATGAAGGTCTTCCTCCTCCATGATGTTACATTTAAGTAACATAATGAAGGCAATGTATGTACTGGTTTGATGAAAGCCCTAGGTATGTTTATGCCTTTTGCTCCCAATTGATACTGGTTGCTTTTAAAATCAAACATGTTTTTGCTGTTTAGTTGCATTAGTTAAGAAAAGATAAATTAAATGTGTTTTTAAAAACCTCGAGTATATAGACTGTGAGCCTATTGCAACCCTGAGGAAGTTCACATACATTCTACTAAATTAAAATTATTAGACAAAAACATTTGTCTAAGTGATTCCTAATTCAGATTTTCCTGTAGTAAACTTAAAATTCAAGGCACAGCATAATTGATTCTTTTTCTTGAGCAATTATTAGACAAAGACTTCAAGAACTTGGCCCATGAGGGCCAGATTTTCAAAGCAATTTACCTTTCATTTACAAGGCAGATCAAGAGGCCAGATTTTCATTGCTCACAATGCAATGGAATGATCTATACTGAGTTCCACTGAAAATGAAGCTGCTATACAGAGTCCAAAAAGTGCGTTGAGAATTAAAGGGGGAGAAGATTGTTAGTGTCTTTGTTATAAATCAGGACTCAGGCATTAATTTTGATGGTTTAGTTATTTGTACATCAAATTGAATGATTTGATGATGTTTACATTAGTTAAGACATAAAATAAAAAGGTAAAAATATATACCTAAAGTCATTAAGTATATTGTCATTAGACATTTCTTTTAACACTGGAATATCCAGAACATTTAATTTAGATGGTCTTTAACCTTGAATCAATCCAATTTTTGAGTTTGAAGTTTGCTTCATGAAATTTAATTAATTTTTGTCTGAAATAATATTATTGCATTTTTGCAGTCAATCTCTGAAGTGATCCAGACAGTACTTGTTTATATTTTTTAATGGAAAATAAAATTATTATATGGTGGTCTGAAATTGAATCCATTCTGACAAATTTAGATTCTTTGGACCTAAGTTTTGTATCTGAAATAACTTCTTACATAACAATGAAAGATTATTGCAGGTAAAAGGTTTAAAATAAAATAGCTATACAATGCTACTCATTGACAGTGACATATTTTGTGAAGAAAAATCTATTGAACATTAAATGCTCAATATGTTCTGGGTAGTTAAAATTCTTGTGAACTTCTTAAGTTTTTAGAAGTTCACATAAACTACGAAAAAAAAAAATTCAGGTAAATTGAATCTTACATAAGTGAAGATTCAGTTGAATGGAAAACACAACACAATCTACCGGTAAATTCAGAAGAAAGATTTGGACGAACATTTGTATCTCCATCGGATACATACCAAAACCTACAAATAGATGTCTGGTACAAGCCCCTTCGCATAGTTCTATAACTGAACATGTGAGGGATAAGATGTATGTTTTTACTTTCTGAAAACATATAGTGAAAAAAAAATCAAGGATGTCCATGATGATATATACAATAGAATATGAAACTGATGAGAAAATGGGTCCTAAACTAATTATACATTCCTATAAGTATCCAGGATATATAGTCACTATCATAGTGGTTAGGTTTTTTGGGGGGGAGGGGTTGTTTTTGTTAGGGTTGGTTTTTGGCGGTGGGGGGAGATTAGGGTTTTTCTTAATGAAAGCAGGGAAAAATTAAAACAAAATTAAATTTTAAAAAGTTTGGACTTATCTTCCTCTGCAACAAATGATAGAAGTGCTATTGACATCTCAGAATAATGTGCGAGGCATCTTTTTCATAACCTGAGCTATTTATCTTTGCAGCATATGGTTCTGAAGTGTTTGTTTTATCCTACATTATTTTTTTTAAGTAGTTTTCCCTACAGGGTGCAAAGTCATTCTCATTGTGCAGGAGGTGATTTTATTATGTGCCTGGAATATGAAAGTAGTGAGCCACCACCCTTCACACGTTTTTATCACATAATTGTTCAGTGGCAAGTGTATGGAAAGAGTTCAAAGAAGTGTTGAAGTGTTACAGATTTTCTGAATTTGTACACAAGAGAAAAAAAAAATTCAAGTTACTTTCAGTCATTATAAGGTGAAAGTTCAGAAGGAACTCTGATGAACATATTTAGTTATTACATTCATAGAATTCAGAGGAAGGTGTTGTAATCTTGATAATACAAAATTCTCCTGAAATTTTCTTAGAAACGTTTTCTCTCCTGAGATTCATGGTGTTAGACTATGAAGTACAAAGTTGGGGGCAAACATTGAACTGCCAGAGGGTAGGAGGGCACTTCAGAGGGACCTTGACAGACTAGAGAAACAGGCAGACTCCAATAATATGAGATCTAACAAGACTAAGCACTGGGTTCTTCATTTGGACATAACAACCCCATCCATCCCAATGGGCTGAGGGATGAGTGGCTGGAGAGTGGTGAAATGGAGAGGGATTTAGGAGTAACAATTGACAGGAGACTTAATGTGAGCCAACAATGTGCCCAGGTATCTAAGAGGGACAATGGCATCCTGGCCTGTATCAGGAACAGTGTGGTCAGTTATCTTTCCCCTGTACCCAGAGCTGGTCAGACTACATCTTGAGTTCTGTGTCCAGTTCTGGTCTCCCCAGTTTAAGAAGGATGTTGAGCTGCTTGAGAGGGTCCAGAGAAGAGTGACAAGGATGGTGAAAAGACTGGAGAACAAACTCTATGAGGAGTGTCTCCAGGAACTGGGGTTGTTCATCCTGGAGAAAAGGAGACTCAGAGGAGACCTGATTGCTGTTTACAACTACCTGAAGGGAGGTTGTAGTCAGGTGGATGTGAATCTCTTCTCTCAGGCTGATGACACCAGAACAAGAGGACGTGGCCTTAAACTATGCCAGGGGAGGTTTGGACTGGATGTTAGAAAGAGTTTTTTCGCAGAGAGAGTGATCGCTCATTGGAATGGTCTACCAAGGGAGGTGGTGGAGTCGCCATCCCAGGAGGTGTTTAAGAGAAGACTCGATGAGGAGCTCAGTGACATGGTCTAGTTGATGGGAGGCTTGGATGGATGGAGCGTGGTGTCCATGGTTCCACGCCTGCGGGCCTTATCCCGGTGTGGGTGTTCCCTTGGGAGTTGGACTAGATGTTCCTGTGGGTCCCTTCCAACTCAGAATAACCTGTGAACCTGTGAATGTGTGAAGTATATGTCATATCCATATTTGTTTTCAGGTCACTGAATAATACCAAGTTTCTAACTGGTAGTTTTATGAATACCAATTTACACTGGAAACATGACTATTAATTCAACCTTTCCTTTTTCAGATGTGAACAGAAAGAGCTCTTATCTATAGGAACATACTCAATGATTTGGCTGTATCACCTATTTTAACTTAAGGACTTTGGACTAGTTTTGGATTGAGAACTATTATATTTATTTGGAAAGAAAAAGTATGTTCTGGATTCACATGGAACAAATTGTACTGATTTGGTGTTTTCATACTTATCAACTTTTTTGCTATTTCTTAGCCTGTAGTTTACATGTATTCTTGTTCCAAATGGAACAAGATTTGGAAATCTGCTTAAACATATTGTGTTTAAAGAAAACAAGAAACAAATGAGCCAAGGACCAAGGGCATTTTTGCAGCTACCTTATATTTACTTTTCAAGGAGTAGTCAAGGAAAAGGAAACTTTTCATCAATAGACAAAAGACAGCAACACCTAGGTTCTTCAAATTCAATGCAGATTTACAAAACATTATAGTAAGGGTCATGATCTTGCTCAAAAGAGGCAAACATTTTTATTTTGCTTAGGGATGCCAAAATGAGATTTTAAATACACTACACCATCATAAACATCTTTAAAGTGACATTCGAGTATTTCTGGCTACAGATTTCTCCTGGAAGAGCCCAGTTGTATATCTTTACCACAAGAATTAGAAATTATAAAATGTAGTTATGACAGATTATACTTCAAATTCATGGGTCATAATTAGTCAGATGTGACTCATAAGACTTAGGAGTAGCTATAAAATATAACAAGTGACTCAGATGTTTCAGATGTCTTAACAGTGTCTGCAGTCCGGAAGGAGATTTTTCGGTTTCTATACAAAAAACTTACAGAAGACAGCTATTTGAATAGAGAACTATATTAGACGGTCCTCAAGGACTTAGACCTTCACCTGCCTAGAAACTCAGAATACTCAACCAGGCCTTTCTTCTTATGTGTAAAGAAGATCCTTAAGATGGTTACCTATTTAGTACGTAGTAATAGAATAGAACTTCCTAGTATTGTATTTTACCAACTGCTCAGTTGGATGTCAGGATGACAGCTTGAAAGATGAGACAAATCATTTTAGTCCTTTGTCTATTTTGTGTTTGGAAGAGAGATTCTAACACAGGAATTCTACTCTCAAAAAAACAGTGCTGCCAACACTAAACTTCATTTCATCCTTTGATTTTGTGAGCATTTCATACCACATTGAGCAAATTTAAACTGAGGCAGCTTATAGTTTTTTTCCCTGTAGAATTTATCTTTATGTAATAGAAGCAAGTTTCCAGCACAAGACAGGAAAGACAAATTCCTTCTTTAGACCATAGCAATAAGGGATGCCATTGTCTTCATCAAGACAATTTCCAGTTTTAAGTAAATGAGAAGTAAGGGAGGCTTTTTTTCATATTAACGTTCTGGATTCTGGGAAGCAAATTCAAAGCACAAGAAAAATATACAACCAAAATCTTTGCTTGACATCCAAAAAAACATTTTTGAACTAAAATGGGAATATGGATTTTGAGAAATATTTAATAATGATATTTGGAGATGTTTTACAGTAAGAAGTGAATGCCTCGCTAGGACTGGGCTCCAGCTGACAGAGGTGAGGTTCTGTTGACTTCACAGTGTCAAAGTCAGAACCCAAACCAGGAGACAAAATTAAATCCACAAGTCCTTCTTAGCCTCAGATAATTTAACAGACTTTAACACTTTCATTTTCACACATAATAGTTTATTAAACTATTGTCGTAGTTTGGCCCTGGCTGGATGCCATAGATTTACCCACAACCTCTCTCTCACTTCATTCCCCCTGCCCCCTCCCCATAAAACAGGAGGAGGGAGGAAAAGGAAAAAAAACCCTGAAGGGTTATTTGATACCACAGGAATGAGGACTATTAGAAATCTTTACAGTCAAAGGCAAAAACAAGCTCCAAATTGGGGAATGTAAAGGACTTATTTCTAACAAGATCAGAGCTTAAAGTGAGAAGTATCATCTTAAAGGCAACCTTCTTCCCTCACCCCTCCATCTTACGACTGATACCACATTCCCTTTTTTCCTCCAGGAGACAAAGGGGGAACAGGAGTAGGGGAAAACCAGGCAGCTGGTGTTTCTGCCTGGTTCAGGGTAGGAAGCCATTTCCCTGCCTTTCATAGGGTCCCCTCCCACCCCATGGAAGGAAGTCTTTCATGACCCTTCCCAGCATGAGTCCAACCCCAGGGGTAACCAGCTCTTTCATACTCTGCTGCCTGAGGGTTACTCCACAGGGTGCAGTTCTTTAAGCATTGGCTGCGCAGCTTCATTGTGGGCCCCATCCCAAAGCACACAGATCCTACGAGGTACGGTTTGGCCACACAGTGTGGACTTCTCTCCACAGGCTACTCTGGTCCAAATGTGGGTTCCAACATGTCTGCAGCCTTCCTACAGCATCCTCCAGCTCCAGCGTGGGCTCCCTCTCCACAGCCACAGGTGGATTCCTGCATCCCTGTGCTCCCTCTTTATTCCATGAGCTGCAGGCAGACAGTCTGCTTCACCATGGTCCGTTCCACAAGCTGAAGGGAGATACCTGGAACACTTCCTCCCCCTCCTTCGACCCTGGCCTTGGTGCCTGCATTGCTGTTACAACTTCTCACAGCTCTGCTCCGGCCATCTTCTTGCTGTTACTCTATCTCTTTTTTTTGTTTTGTTTTCTAAAATATGTTATCACAAGGCACCTCTATCTCTTCTGACTGGCCTGGCCTTGGCTAGCATTACTCTGCTAGCTAGGAGGGAGACTTGCAGCAACTTCTCGAAGAAAACCCTCCTCCATAGCTCCCCTGCTGCAGGAAAAAAATGGCAACAGCAAATCCAGCACAACTATGTAGTCATCTTGCCAAGTTAAAAGTTATTAGATCTTTGCAGGAAGATAAGAGAATATAGGAAAAGAAATATGATACTGTCTTCTTTTTTCCTTTTCTTTTCCACATTCTTATTTCTAATCTAACCAAAGTATGATCGCCACTTTTGAAAGTGTCAATGAGAAAGTATATGCACCGTGTCTCTGAAAGATCTGTGCTTGCCTTCTAAACAGATTTTGAGTAGAGGAAATAATTTAAATCTTTTTATTATACATCCCCAAGTAAACTATGGATTTTGGAAAGATTATAAAATTTTTGTCTCATGTCATTTGTTTCTGGAGGTGGCTGAAGATTAATTTAATAAAATATAGATTTTTTTTAAAAAGATAAAATAGTGGCAAAAACTGTCAAGAAATGAAATTTTCAATAAGATCTGAAGAAAAATTTAGGAATAAATATTTTGTCAGATTTACGGATTCTTTAAAATTATAACAAAAAGCATTAATGTCCAGAGGAGAGATAAACCAAAATAACACTCTAGCTTTAAGGAGTATTATAGACTAAACTAGTATCTAAGAAGAAGTTTATGCCTCAGACTGCAGTAGATCATGTTTTCTGGTGTTATGCATGCGCAAATCCTCTCTTCCTAAAGAAGGATATATACTAGGAGCAGTACAATTCAATTAAAAGTTTTGAGGACAAATGAATTTGAATTATCAAGCTGTTTAAAAAGTGTTGTTCATAAAAGGGTATTCTAGGGCATAATGAAAGAAGAACCTAGGTACTGTAGATAAGTCCCTGCTTGTTTCAAGGCATTGGTTTATTTTCTTATCTTGTAAGAAATTTCCATTCTTTTACAATTTTGCATTCAAGGAAATGGATTCAATAGAATTATTAATAATGGACAATTAAATTTTGAATGTAAGAAATGTGATATCAACAAAATAAGAGGCACTCATTCTGAACAAAACTGTTGAATGCCAAAATCTCGCTAAGATTGCAATCATGTTATAGATTAGATCTATGGAACAGCAGTTGTGCCAAGGTATCTTATATTCCTTATTTATTTATGCTTTAAGCCTAACCTAAGTCTACAGAAATAAGACTATTCAGGGTCTAGTGACTTCCTCCACCTCACCCGACTCGTCCCTTGGAGGTGTATAACATTCCTTTCCATGTTAACAAATAATAATAATAATAATAATAATAATAACAGATAATAATATATAATTATATATAATAAAAACTTTTCTAAAAATTGTAATTATTAGCATGAGTTTTCTGCCTCTATCTGTTAAAATCCACATGTATTAAGGCAGTCGAGACTCTTCTGACTAATTCTCTGCTAGTGATTTATAAAGGAGGAAAATATTAAAATCTGTGTTTTCTAGGACAAATAAACTCATTTTAACCAAATTTTCATTATTAGACAAATCTCTGACCTATCTTCTTCATTCTAAACAAATGAATAAGAATTGCAAAATAGAAATAGCTCATAAGCAGCATTTACTTTTTCTAATAGAATATTTCAAATACTAATTTGTATAAAATACTCCAAACAGGAAAAGGAGAATCAGAGAGCACAACTTTTGGTTAGGTTACTGAGCTTTAACTGACAAAATAAAATGAGAAAGCTTTCATTCAGATTTTTTGTTGTCTACCTGCCTGAGCCAATTATCTACTTTAACCCACTTACTGTATTTCCTTCAAAACTTTATCAGCACCTTCTGTGTAAAAAAGAAAAAAACAAGCAGTAAAAACAAACTGAAAGAAAACTCCATCAGAATCCCTTGTTCACATTATTTTTTCTCATTTATTCACATATAAACCTACGCGTAAGTAAACACTAAAGTTGTTGCTATGTCACTAGCTTTTGTTCAAAGTCCACAGGGATGATTTTCATTCACCAGGCACTGCTCCTAGGGTCAGAGCAATGGGTGTTGTAGGATGGGGGCTGTTAGGGGGGCTACTGATAGGGCATAGTCCAGCAACCCCACACATGGATTATGATGGGCTGGAGATCTGCAGGGGCAGTCAGGAGGCAAGGCTTAGCAGGCAAGCTTATAGACATGACATGCCTCCAATGTAGAAATTCTCCAAAGCAGAATCAGATACAAGCAACAATAAGTAAATTCAGATAAAGTCCAGTGTAAGTCCAATGTAATACAACAGACCTGGGATGAAGACAGTTTGTGGGGCTAGGACAAGGCCAGGATATACTTGACCATCACTGTTACAGCTACAACACTACTGCCATACAGATTTAGTTCGGAGCCAAGTGTGAGAACACACTTCAATGTAAGATACTATTACTTTGCTATTTTTGTTACCACTTGAGAGGATCTTCAGATTCGCTTTTTTTTTAGTTGACCATTACTTGACCATTATAGGTGTGGGTGTTGCCACAGTAAACATGTGCCCCATCTCTATCATCCTGTGTCTGTAGTCCTCAATGCCCTATACCATGTCTCCATTTTTCAAGGCCTTTGCTATCATACCTGTCATGTATCTTTATATTTCATCATTCCACAATGGTAATAAATTTCTCATTCTGCCTACAAAAATTGCTGTTACTGTTATCTATATAATACTGTAGCTCTGTGACATAAAGATAAGCAAAGGTAAAACAAGTTAGAAAAGCACACTTGGTGAATTAGAGAAATTACTGTCCTAGCTAAACCAAATAAAACAAAACTCAAGGTTTATGAACTGATTACTTGTCTGGCTGATGATAGAAAGGCCGTGGATGTTGGATCTTAATAATGCCTTCGACGCGGTTTCCCATGGTAAGCTTCAGAAGAAACTCTCTGAGTGGTGGGTTGTAAGAATGGATAGGAGCATTCTGTGTCGGGTTAGGAATTGGTTGGATGGACTAGCTCAGAGAGTGTTAGTAAATGGTGCCACATCCAGCTGGCAGCCAGTCACTAGTGGAGACCCACAGGTATCAGTGTTAGACCCGGCACGGTTTGNACATGGCCTTAGGCTACACCAGGGGAGATTTAGTCTGGATATTAGGAAAAGCTTTTTCACAGAGAGAGTGATCTCTCAGTGGAATGGTCTACCCAGGGAGGTGGTGGAGTCACCATCCCTGGAGATGTTTAAGAAAAGACTGGATGAGGAGCTCAGTGACATGGTCTAGATGGTGGGAGGCTTGAATGGGAGGAGCATGTTACCCATGGTTCCACACTTTTGGATCTGATTCCTGGATGGGTGTTCACTTGGGAGTTGGACTAGATGATCCTGTGGGTCCCTTCCAACTCAGAATAACCTGTGAACCTGTATTGACAGCACAATTATCCATCCTGACTATATGATGACTACACAGTAGTGTAAGAATGACAAAAAGAGAAGTCAAAAAAACCCAGAAGTCAGTATCTGTACATATAGACATATCTTTGTATGCACTGTCCAACTCTGCAGTTCACAACAACCCCGTGAAAGTATCAGTTTTAAATAATAATTAATAGAAAAATCCCATTCATGGCTCTGAAGTAGGTAGGATTTCTGAATCTGATTTTCAACTCATTTTCTTACTCTTGTTGTAGTCAGTTAATGACATAAATACGAAGCTCTGAATTAATTTCTTAGATCAAGCCATAATATTTCCTGAATTAATTGACTGAATGAGAAATAACAGATATCAAATTGACTTTTATTTTTTAATACATTACATCACCTAGCACTTTCTATATCGGTCTTGCAGTTCAGTGGCTCTTGTTTTTCATTAGACTAATAAGGATAATATTAAGTTTTAAAATAGCAAGGAATAAGTAATGCTGCTGAAAGATAAAAGTCTTATAAACCAGAAAAATTACAAAAATTGATTTATAAGCATTCCTTTCCATCTTCCACGTCTCAGAACCTACTGCTGCAAACCTCTGGGCACCTTACTACCACTTCCCCAAACAGAAAAAAAGTAATCAAGGCTGGCACGTTCTTTTCTGCTTCAACATTCCTGAAATGCAAAGCTATACAAAGACTACTACTCAGAAAATTTTTTCTCTTTATAAGGCATAGCTTAAATGAATAAAATGTTGGGTCTTAGTATTTAGAATTTCCACCAGCAACTTGAAATTGTTTTGTTCAGTTTTTCTACCTATCCTATGGATTTGAACAGTATGTAGATTTGTTTAAAAAGAAGGAAAAAAATCTTGTAAAATGTTTTCCAATGCAATCAGTGAGATTTTGAACCAGGGCCACTTATGCAAATGATAAACCTGAGTGATCCATTTGCAATGCATAATTTAGCTAAAAATGTCAGCCTCTTTTTCTGTTTAAGGCTTAACCACAAGCAGATCACACATTCCTTGAATTTATTTCTATTTAGACATGCTTTCTGGGGAAAAATATACTCTGATGATTTTACAATAACAATAATTTATGAGTATTTGATAACATTTGTTACAACTGTGTCTGGTAGTAAGTACAGATTTATTATTTATTTATATTTCTAATTCAAATCATGGGGTTTAAATTATTTGCAGCTAAAATCCTGTAACTTTTTTTAAAGAGAGAGTAGGTCATATTTTTCTTTTTTCTTAATATTTTGATAACCAGATTACAAATAGTTAATCTGTCTGATACCATAAGGAGTTTCCTTAAAGGGGGTTTTCAAATTGCCTGTACTTTAAGCTTTCCTGTTTTGGCAACAATTAGTATATATGCTTTAATTGTGTTTTTAATTATATATCTGGTATCAAAATCGGTTTTAAAATGGTATATCTTTGTGAAAGGTCATATAGACAGAATTGTAAAAATCCATTTTAGTACAATGGTGAGTGTCCCTACCTCTTACACAGGAGACCAGGGGTTTGATTCCCACCAAGGAGGCAGTGGTGCCATTTAAGAGCTGGACTTGATGATCCTTGTGGGTCCCTTCCAACTCAGAATATTCTGTGATTCTATAAACACACTGCTGTATATGGGCACTTTGCATGAAGAGGAGAACTTCCTGTCTATACTCCTACTGGGAGCCATATGACCATGTTAGCACACTGTACATATTAATATCATAGAACACCTCTCTCAGCTTTGATTTCTAACAGACTGGACAGTGTGGCAGATAAAGAGTTAAAAGCTGCATCTGATGTTACAAGCCATGGGAAAGTGAACGGCAAGCATCAAAGGATCTACAGTACACAGATGAGAGGATACCACAGCCACGAGGAGGGACAGGGAGGCCCTGGGAGGACTGTGGAAGGACATGGTGGAAAAGTTTTTGGCCCTATTGGTGCAATTAACATTGCTTGTTATAAAATACTACGGTTGGGGCAATAAAGTGTCTCTACTCCTTCATCCCAGTGTGGAGTCCATACTGTCGCAGGACAGCATAGTGATGAAGCATCTTGTTTGGTTTATTACAGTTAGTGAGCTCTCATCTGACCATGTCATGAAGAAAATGTAGTTTGTCGGCAAAATGGTGCTTGTTATACCCTCTAGAAGGCCAGTTTCATGTACAACAGACTCTAATGTATAGATAACAAGATAATAGGAGCAGCGTTTTCATAGTTTTCTTCAAGAAATTAGCTAAATTGGGTAGAGCACGGTGCTAATAACACAAGGTTGTGGGTTTGGTCCCTCTCTGGGCTGTTCATTCAAGAGCTGGACTCAGCGATCCTTGTGGGCCCCTTCTAACTCAGAATATACTGTGAAATTACTGGGATATTATTGTGAAATGCAGGAAATGGTAAATGTAACCCAGTAGGAAGGACTCTGACTTATTAGAAGAGTAGTATTTTCCTATCATGGCAATAGCTGCAGAAGACTAAAGAGAAATAATTATTCTTAGCAAATTATAAACATATTCTGCCATATAATGATACTAAGCTGGGGGCAAATGTTGAACAGCCGGAGGGTAGGAAGGCCCTCCAGAGGGACCTTGACAGGC
>WEKX01018711.1:0-10799 GCA_013390025.1 Pitta sordida | reverse complement strand
CTGTGTAATGGCACACAAGACCATCTGTTCCATGACTTTGCATGGGACTGAGGTCAGGCTGACTGGTCTGTAGTTGTTAGGATCATCTTTCCTACCCTTCTTGTGGATGGGTGTCACATTGGCCAATTTCCAGTCTTGTGGCACAACACCGGTAAGCCAGGACTGTTGGTAAATTATGGAGAGTGGTCTTCTGACAATTACTATTCTTGTTTCTCAGTCAATAATTTTTAAATAAAACAGTCTTCCTCAGCTTTTGACAAAATGATTTTGTTGCATATATATTGAATTAAAATAACTTCCTTTATACAACTGAAGATTTATACTAATCCTTAATGTTATTTCACTGAATCAGAGAACTTAAGGAATAGGAGAGGTAGGAACTTGAGGTATTGATTCTTTTTTGTGCCATTTGGCTCATGCTCAGCTATGGAAAGCATGGCTCAGAAACACTTCCCTTTGCTCCCCTGTGCTGAGAGAGCCCGTAGGAAGGAGCAGAAAAGTGTGTGCAGCGCTCTGGAGTGGCAGGGGTGGAGCAATGGGTGTGGCCTGCATGCATATAAATGACCTGCACGTCTTTGCAAATTTGACATTCTGTGAGAGCCCTGGCATGACCTGTTCCTCACAAATGAGGGGGTATAACTGTATTATTGACGCTTTGTACTTGTGTGGTATTGGAAGATAAAAACCAAAACCAGATTTGGATTCCATTCAGGTTTGATTCAGGTCAAAAAACTCTTTTCAGCAGGATGTTTCATGCTGTTTATTTTAATCTCCTTTTAAATAAAGGATTTCTTTTTTGCATCTGCTGCAAGTACAATTTTCACTTGTATCTTCAGCAGCAAAAATGGGACCTAAAATTGAGGCTTCTGTTCACAGAATCACAGAATATTATGAGTTGGAAGGGACCCACAAGGACCATCTAGTCCAACTCACCATCTGTTGGCACTCTTGTTTCAGACCTTGTCAAAGCCTGTGTTAAAGAACAATTGCCATGATTCTGGTCTGGCACCTCAGGTGGTATCTCTGTAAAAAACCTACTATCTGCAAAGAGCACTCTTGCAAAGAGACTGGCCTACCAGGCCAGGCCATTGGTGGGGCCAGCTTCATAAAAAATGCAACCCTTCCCATGCAAACTATGAATAATAATAGAGTGGACTTGTGTGCTCCAAGGTTTTACTGCTTATAAACAATGAATTACCACTATTGTGATGTTTTAAGCAGTAGAAATTATACTGGGAAGAATAGGTAGCTGGGCCAGTTTTGAATTACCCTGTCTGCATAGGAACCAAAATTTCAGGTTTTCAATAAAGTGGTAAACTAGTGTTTCTGCATGCAGTGAGGTATCAATAGGCTGAAAAAATAGATATCGCTATTTGACTACAGCAAAGCCTGACATTTCTGGTTTTATTTCAAGGACATTTCGAGTAGACTGGATCAGGAAAGGATTTTGTCTGATTCTGTGGAATCTGCTCTGTCTTACTAATAATGACATTAAGACATACCAAAAACCCCTGTACTTACATTTAAGAATATTTAAGAACATTTTTTGTTTCATTGTATGAATTAATACTTTTTTCTAAAGAGTATACTTTTTAATATTCCAGAACATATCCTGTTGAAGCAGTAACACAGAATGAAGATAATTTCCATCTAAAGCATGCAGAAAGCATCCTTCACAAAAGTCTGTTCAGTTGGCAGCATCTATCCCTAATGTTTCAACAACTGATCTAGAAGCAGGAGATGATGAGGTGAGTTATTTTAAGGACTTCAGTAAAAAGGGCCTTGATGAGAAGATACTGTATATTTCCGTTCTTGAGGAAAAGGATTTCTGAGTAAAGACTGAAATTTCATTATACAGAGAACAATTTATTTTAATTAAAACCTGTGGCTTGGACAGGTTTACTCTGTGTTGGGTTAAGAACTAGCTGGATAACCAAGTTCAGAGAGTAGTGGTGAGCAGTGTCACATCCAGTTGGAGGCCAGTCATTAGTGGGTTTCCTCAGGGTTCAGTGTTGGGGCTGATTTTGTTCAATATCTTTATTGATGATCTGGACAAGGGAATGGAGTCCATCATTAGTAAGTTTGCAGATGATACCAAGCTTGGAATAAGTGTCAATCTGTTAGAGGGAAGAGGGCTCTGCAGAGAGACCTTGACAGGCTGGATAGATGGGCTGAATCCAATAGTATGAGGTTTAATAAATTTAAGTGCTGAGTCTTACACTTTGGTTGCAATAACCCCATGCAGAGCTATAGGCTGGGGATGGAATGGCTGTAGAGAGGCCAAGGGGAGAGGGACTTGGGAATGTTGATTGATAGGCATCTGAACATGAGCCAGCAGTGTGCCCAGGCAGCCAAGAAGGCCAATGGCATCTTGGCCTGGATCAGGAACAGTGTGGCCAGTAGGACTAGGGAAGTTATTCTTCCCCTGTACTTGGCACTGATTAGTCCCCACCTTGAGTACTGTGTCCAGTTCTGGGCTCCTCAGTTTAGGAGAGATGTTGAGTTGCTCAAACGTATTCAGAGAAGGGCAGCAAGGATGGTGAAGGAACTAGAGTATAAGCCCTATGGGAAATGACTGCGAGAGCCGGGGTTGTTTAGCCTGGAGAAGAGGAGGCTCAGAGGACACCTTATTGCTCTACAACTACCTGAAGGGAGGTTGTAGCCAGGCATGGGTCGGACTCTTCTCTCAGGCCCCCAGTGACTGAACAAGAGGACACAGTCTTAGGCTGCGTCAGGGGAGGTTTAGGCTGGATATTAGGAAATACTTCTTCACAGAGAGGGTGATTTCCCGTTGGAATGGGCTGCCTAGGGAGGTGGTGGAGTCACCGCCCCTGGATGTGTTTAAGGAAAGTTTGGACGGTGTACTTACTGACATGGTTTAGATGATTTAGATGGTTTAGATGATGAGTTGGTGTTGGGTAGGTTAATAAGTTAGGTAATAGGTTGGACTTGATGATCTCGATGGTCTTTTACAACCTTGCTAACCTTGTGTAATTCTGTGTAATGAAAAGGTCAGATTAGAGACTTATAAGGTGGCAAGACTTCTGGCATGCATAAATATAAACATTGGTTTGAGTATGTGGATGTAGAGACAGTATTTTCCTTTTCCATGGGACTACTTGGCAGGGCTGCACATTTTAAACAGCGAAAACAAAATTAGAATGAGCCTTGCTATGCCAGATTGATTTCATTGATACTTCCTTTCTTGAATTGTGATACCTATTAAAGGTATTTCTGGTAGACAGATGGATTCTAGGAGGATTCAGTGCCTTTTTTGTTGATTCTGTCATACATTTTACTATGAAATATTTGATTGCGCTTCAGCAAATAACCCTCTGTTAAATAGATACAGTAATAGGATTCTTTATTTAGACTTACTTAGACCTGATCAAACAATACATGAAAAATCCTGTACAGTTACTTTAATAAGTGTCTAGGAGTTGACCATTATTAGCCTCTAATAGTAATCTGGTGATGATTTAGATTTAATCTTACTGTAGCTTTATATTAAAGAAGTCACAAAGGAGAGTTTTCACATTCATTAAACAATGGTACATGGCATGTGTAGGCACATACAGATTACATTCATGAATACAAATAAAATGGGCTGATCCCTGCCCTATTTACTAACATTTATACCACCCTTTAAAGTGATTTACTTTGACAGAATTCTCCACGCGTACCTCATTCTCAGAGTAATTTCTATATACTATATCCTTTGTTGTAGTCACCATTGTGAATACATGTGTAAAACATACAAACATACTCAACTATAATAGAAAACAAATTTAAAGTACAGGTGATGAATTTACACCACGCATACACCATATGTTCCTTTTATCAGTGCATAGACACAGGCACCTTTATGTTGAACACATAACATTTAGACATATATCACACATACACATATACATTCATACGAAAAGAACATGCCATGCACATTTCTAGAGACATGCACAGACAAGGGTATATTTGAAGAGAACACTGACATGGCAGAAATGCTTCAGATTTCTTGTGCCAGTATAGTTCCCACTTCACATGCATTTTATTTAACGTATACCCAGTGGCACATTTCCATTATTGTTACGCTTTTATATTTTCAGAAAGCAGTGAATACAAAAATGCAGTTTGAAAAAGATAAAGAGTGGCTGCAGCATATACCGAAACTTCTTGAAGCACAGGTGCTCGAATTACATTGTTCCTTAATGGATTATAACTTTTACTCTGAGTAGTTTAGTGTTTTTAAGTTACGATTAATAAATTGTATTCGTAATTTTGTTGCCAATGATGGTCCCAAAATAAGCTGTGATAAAGCAATATGAAGTCCTTGAGATGTTAATCAAGGATTTGTGATAGCTGATTTAACAGCTGAAACCAGTGAAACAATGCTGGAGAAAACCAGCACAGATCTTGGCAATGTGTTAATCAAATTATTGAGACAGTGTGTAATGCTTGCTAGAGTGAAAATCATCCATTTTCTCATGCCTCTTAGGAAAAAGAGACTTTTTTTAATGTGCCTTTAAAGTTACTAGTTGTTATGGACACCTGAGGAGTTCATGGGTTTCGGTGACCTTTTACTGTGGACCTGTTTCCAGTCAATTCGTGTTTTCCTCATAGCCAGACAGCTGTTTATTATCGTGTCTTCTCTCATGCTCTACAATATTTTCTACTGAGACCTCGAGCAGCTTGTTAGTGGGAAGTAAATATTGATTTGGCATCCTGTCAATGCAGAAAGAATGAAAAAATTTCCACCAGAGGCCCCTCAAACATTTTCCTATCGACATTTTCTGGGCAGAGAGGAAAGCTGCATAGAGGATGACAAGTCTGAGACTAGCAGAAATCCCTGAGGGGTCCATTGAGACTGCCGCTGTGACCTGTGTGATACTTTTTCTTCTCTTTCAAGTCTTTTTTTTTCATACACACAGAGTCTGTTGGGATGCTCCCCTCTTGTAAGTGATCAAGGGCAGTTTATTGGCAGGTGAGAGCCCAGCTTTGCTAGCCATAGTCAGCTTTTGTTTGGACATCACTGACAACACACACTGACTCTTGAAACTTTTCCATTATATTTTTAGTTATCTCCTTTATTTAGATGATGGATAGCTGATATCTGGAAGGAAATAAAACTTGATTTATAAATCCAGTGTTCCTAATGCATATTCTGTAGCGTGGGTCCATTAGCAATGTAGTTAATATCAGTAAAGAATGCAAGTGATTGAAAATGTTTTCCAAGCCATTTCAAGGGAACATTCACATCAGATTTATATATTTTATCACTAACAGCTTTAGTGTCTCTATTGTATCTTTTGACCAGATTTTTAAGAAATGACAGGTCTTCCCTCTTTCATTATCAAAACATACTACATACCATTAAGACTGCATAATTACTGCAGCAGAGGAGATAGAAGTATCAGTGTGTTTTACTGGCTTTGTCAGAAACACTGGCATGTTAATTAAACACCATGAAACTCGATAGTAAAAGCGTAATTATTTATATTTATTTAATTGCCTTAATTTTAAGAATTAAAGAAAATTAGATTTCAAGATTCTGTACAGATTATGAACTCTGGAATAGGAATCAGATTCATGGAATACAATGAAGATTTCTTGTTCCAGTTCTTGTTATCATTCTTTGGTGTATTGCAAAAAAATTCTAAGTAGAATTTTTTAACATATATTTACCACCTATAGACAGAGAGCAAAAAATCAGGGCATGGGGAGTGAAGGAATTGTTGACGATGAAACCAGCTATATTAAGACTAAAAATGTTAGCTAGAGATAGAAGAGCTCATTGCTCTTAGCTGTGTGAGTTTGTGTACAAGCTAATAGTGATTTTCAGTGATTTTTGCTCCATCTTGTGGGGTTCCTCAGGAGGAACACTGAGCATAAGGGTAATTTTTAACAAGGAGACCATTTTTAGAATGTGAGAGGATTACAGTGCTTTTCATTTCTGTCCATGCCAAGGCACATGGATGGAAATCGTTAAGATTTATTCATCTCTATTTTGGAGTAGCTCATGGAAGAGCTGTGTGCCCTGTCAAATGGTTTATTCATATCTTGTAGAGTTCGTGGTTTCTTTAGTAAGCTTTGGTAATACTTCTAATCAGAAAACTAAAGCTCGTGGTGAAATGTAAGTTTTCTGACAGAGCTTCAGTCATAACAGACTGCCTACTTAGTGTTACATGTTGGCAAACTGTGTACCCATTTTCCTCTTGCATAAAGATGCAGGATTCCCCTTTTCTGTTATTTTGAGTAAACATTCAGTTGAAAATTGCATCAGATCACTTAATATTAGAGTTTGATATAGTGTCTTTTTGTGCCATTGAGCCAGGACTTTGGAATATAATTGCCCAGCAGTATTGATTTAATTGCCTAGGTTTATTTGTGGACTCCTAATTATTGACTGGAGGTAAATTTAATAGAGATACCTTTATGAACACTGGGAAACTGCTGCTTTTGCTGTTATACATAATGAACCGCACCATATCCCTTTAGATCATTCTTCAAGCTAATTTTATTCCACTGTGACAGTATGATAGAATTTAAAATGTCATAGTCATTTCATTTTTATTGCTGACTTATGCCATTTTACTGCTGCATTAGAATTTTGGGGGGGACTGAGGGAAGCACTAGTTGCTTTTTACTGTCATTTTATAGATTCCTCTAAAGTGTAATGATAAAGAATAGCTTACCTCTGTTTTCACTTCATCTGTATCTTTATTTTCCCCACTTTTATGACTTGAAAAAGTCTAATATCTGTCAGGTTTACAAGAATATTAGTATATTAGTGATAAATATATTTCCATTCCTAAAACTCACAGACACTAGTCAGAGTTTGTGTCCTTATTTTATCGACTACTGTTGAAACACATGTCAAGAAACTACACCACTGCTAGGAAGCTTATGATTTGGAAGAGACACCTCTGCATCAGCATGTTATTAGGCAAATAAGAATCATATAATATGAAAGTACAGTCATGTTATAAATTTGGAAAAAACACTAATTATCTAATTTTATGTCTTGGATGGCTGAAAAGTGTTCTTTTCTGTTGCCTTTCTGAATTTGTACAGTGATATTCAAGAGTGTTTTCACTAAAGAACAAAAATGAATAATCTCAATAACTGACGTTAGGATAAAAAGGTTGTCTTGACTATGAAGAACCTGTATGTGAAGAGGCTTCACTTGAGTGCATGCAGATAGATACCCGCTACCTGATCATGGGTTCAAACTGGCTGTGCATAACTGTTTGGGCATGGCAGAAATAGACTGGGAGATGTATCACATTATAGACCTCTGAGCTTTTAGTGGTTTATGGTATTTGATAGGGAGCAAGTATGGTTACTGCAATATGTATGTGTATTTACTGCTTGCAAGGCAAGTAATGAGGCTTTTACCCACTTTATTTACCCACTTATTTAGCACTTTTTCCCTTACCTTGGGTATGTGTGTCTTATTAATTGAACCTGGTTCTCTCTCTTTATAATCATAAACACACATCCCCCCCCAAACCCCAAACAAAACAGCAATCTGCTCTATTTTTTGTCATCATAGGAAACTCATGTAGCTGAAGCAAGAGGATCACTTTTCTCATACAACTTAAATACTTATACCACCCTCAGCTTTTATCTGTTGTGACTGATTGTCGGGAACACAATGGATTTAGGAGAGGTAGGTCTTGCCTGACCAATCTGATCTCCTTTTATGATCTGGTGACTCACCTGGTTGACAAAAAAAAGGCTGTGGATGTTGTGTACTTGGATCTTAGCAAAACCTTTGACACGGTTTCCCATGGTAAGCTTCAGGAGAAACGCTTAGAGCATGAACTGGATAGGCGCATTTTATGTTGGGTTAGGAACTGGTTGGATGGACGAGCTCAGAGAGTATTGGTGAATGGTGCCACATCCAGCTGGCAGCCAGTCACTAGTGGAGTCCCACAGAGATCGGTGTTAGGATCGGCACTGTTCAACATTCTTAATTGACGATATGGATGAGGGAATTGAGTCCACCATCAGCAAGTTTGCAGATGATACCAAGCTGGGGGCAAATGTTGAACTGCCAGAGGGTAGNNNGTGGAGTTGCCATCCCAGGAGGTGTTTAAGGAAAGACTGGATGAGGAACTCAGTGACATGGCCTAGACAATGGGAGGCTTGGATGGGTGGAGCATGGTACCCGTGGTTCCACACTTGTGGGCCTGATCCTTGGGTAGGTGTTCACTTGGGAGTTGAACTACATGATCCTGTGGGTCCCTTCCAACTCAGAATAACCTGTGAACCATCTCACAACAATCCATTAATAATTTTGTATGTGAGTACAGCATGCTGGTCCTATTCAGATTACTGTGTGAACTCTCCAAGAAATACATTTTAATAAAATGCAAATCATCTTCCTAACTTTTCCAAGGGGTGAAGCAAATGACAGCATTTATTTAGCATGTCCCTACAGCAACATTTGCCTTCCCTCCCTCCTCATGTACTCATGTCACATAAACAAAGCTGCCTAATAAAATCTTTCCTCTCATGACTTCATTATGAACCTAAAAATCATACTGCAATTGTAAAAACTTCCACAAAGGCTCCCTTGCCTCTGTTTTGTAGGCATTCTGTGAAACCCATCTCTAGCAGAGGGTGTGGGAAAATAGGTCCACTAATCATCAATAGGCATTTTCCCCAGCCCTGTTTTTGGATTTGCATGGGCCCCAAATACAGATTTCCACTGTTATCATATGAGAAAGGACATTAATATCTATGGTTGTTCCCTTTAAGATTTCTTGGGTTGGAACTTGCCTGCTTTGTTTTCATTAGTCTCTCTCCAGTTTGTATCAGTCCTTTCTTTGAAGAGGTCTCTGCTCACTGTCTGTCCTCAGCTCACACCCACAAACATAGGTATTCACCCATGCACAAGCAGCTGCACACACTCACCACTGCAATCCATCACCTGCACCTTAGAAAGCTGCATCAGCATAGTCTGACCCATATTCTGGGCACCATTAGCACTGATGTCAGACCATCAGAAAGTAACCATTAGTATTTTCTTCTCAATACAAGAATAAGAGCTTGCACAGTGGACTGTGCATTGACAGTCCACTGTGGTATAAATCTGTGTTTTATCTCATGCATGCAAACAAAACCACATTACATCACTTCTCCTGGACCTGAAAACATAGTGAAATAGGATTGATTACTCAGGATAAGAATAAAGCCAGACCCATGCATGCTTGTATATATATCATGCATATACTGTCACAAAGCAGAATTAGAAGATAGAAGACAAAGAACAGCAATGAAGTGAAGCATTTTTCTAATTTTTAAAAAAACTTGGATTTTTATTTTATAGTGAAATTGGGAGATTTTTAGTTATTAGTCTGAGTGTCTAGTTCTATTTCAGATTATTTTTTGTGGTTCAAGTAATTCAATTTTAGGCAGCTCTGCAGTGTTTTTGAATAGTTTTGTTGGGCAAATGTATTATACTGATGATCCATATGGGGAGATTTAAAATAGTTGTAACTACTAATTTATGTACTTTGAAAATTACTTTTATTTTTATGATAACATACTTGAGTGTTTGTGAATCAGAAGCCAAGTAATGCTACATTCTGCAAGTGGAGATGCTGTGTCTCATTAGAACAACAGTACCTTGCATTCATTATAATTCTTTTCACTGGCAGTTCTATGTATATTTATACACTTGTGCTGAGAGAGAATCGGTCATATGATATAAGGTAAATAAATATTACTAGTTTGATTTTTACAGAAAGGATCTTCAAAAGAAGCAAACTTAAGTTGGAATAAATAGGTGAGATAAACAGAATTAGCTGTCACCATTTCTGACTCTTGAGGATCATGTTAGATATGATTCATACATATCCATACACCCAGGTATCTGTCTAATATGTTGTGTAAGAAATATGCTTTTCATTCATATGGCTGTCTAGTATCAAAGAAGAAATCTGAAAATACAAATAAATAAATAGACAAGATTCTTTAAATGCACATGTGGTTTGTACTTTCAAATGTTGTGTATTTATACAAATCAACCAAATAATTTTTAAATGCTACCGTAGAGTGTAGATTCAGGATTGCTGCTGTTAATGCTTAGTATTCCGTTTAATGGGTTGTGGCACAGATAACTGTAAGGCCTTTGAAAGAAGTATCCTTCTATATTAAAAATATCCTATTATGGGTGGTATAAACAAGTTTTCACTTCTTAGGTGTGCACTTAGCACTCACTGAACTTCCAGAGATTTCCCCAAGCATATGTCAGGTTTAGAAGCTGGGATGAATACTTTAGACACATCGTCAACCTTTGTGAAGAGAAAAATGTAAAGGAAAGCTTCCCAGGACAGTTATAGAGCCATCATGAAAAGTAAATCTGACAAGCTTCTAAGATGAAGACTGTAGAGATCATCCAGTTCTGGGTGCCTGTATGGAAAGAAACCCAGATAGAAACATACAGCACCTTCTCTGAAAACAACAAATGTTGAAAGAATGACATAATGTTCCACTTTCAAATGCTCTTGATTTAAATGAATCATCAAAATGGAAGAGTTCTTGAAAGATCACTTTGCTATGATATAGAAACCACGGAGATTAGTGAGCAGCAAGTAAAATGTAGCTAGAATGATATGAGCCAGAGACATCAATAAGAAACCATTCATCTCAGGCACAACATTAAGGAGGTGAAATCTATCAGAAATTAATGTAGTCAAGCCAGGCAAGAAGAATTAGAGCTTGAGGTAATGATTTATAGTGTTGTCATTAAAAAAATATCTAGACAAAGAATCACAGAATAACAGAATATTATG
>WEKX01018710.1:73538-188066 GCA_013390025.1 Pitta sordida | reverse complement strand
TTTAAATGTTCTAGAGATGTGCAGCATCTATAGATGGAGGAAGACATGAGTGAGAGAAGGTAGTTACAAACTCGATACACACCTGGACAACACGTGGCTCCCGTGGGATGCACAGGGTAATAACACCGAGTTACACAGCAAGACTGTGCTGAGTAGTTCCACTCTGACATTTGAAGTTCAGCTCATCAGTCACTGTGTTTTTCCTTACCCTTTGCTCTGAGTCACACAAACGCATAGAAAGTTTGTGCATCTTCTGGTACTGGATGAAGGGCTGAGCTGTGTCTGTGGTACAAATAACCTTGTTAACCTCCAATTTGCCTGCCTTTGGGCAGGACTGGCTGGTGCGCTGTGGAGGGCTTGCTTGATGATGGACACGACACAGGAGTGATTCTGGCAGTGCTGGTTAGACAACAGCACTTGGTGCTGACTTACAGTGGAAAGAACGATCTGTTCATCTGGATTAGTCCTTTCAAGAGGACTGTTTCAGACTGCACTCCTGGATGAAGCAGTCTTTTATATCCACCTTGCATGTCAGTTCTTGACATCTTGGATTGGTGGTACTTGCAACAGAATCTGGAAACGGGGAAGTGGATGGAGGAGGAGAAATTGGATCTTACAAATTGCCTCCATATTGTGCTAAGTTCCTTCAAAGCACTGAGGCTCCCACAGCTCCTTCCACTTTCCAACCTGTGTTTTCTTCTGTCTCAACTTTCCCCTTAGTTGAATCATCTCTCCTGGAGTCATTTCCTCCCCTTCTCTCATGACTCACAAGAATGATGATGACTTCGTGAAACATGTTTTTCAGCATCTGAGTCAGGTGGGACTCCGTGTATCAGTGAGGGCAGGTGAGGAGGGAGAAATGGGGCCTCTCCTGGATGTAGGAATTGCTATGTCATTCATATGCTCACTCTACTGAAAAGATGGATCCTTGTCTCTCTTGCTGCAGGAGAGAGAGGGGATATTGCCTGTGCCTCAGTGGGGCTTTGCAGGAAGGTTCTAGCAAGCTTTTGGTCACACACCATGGGTGCACAGCTCAGAGTGCCCTCCTCATTAGGTGGTGATTCAGTCCAGTCATCAAAGAACCTGTTTTCCTCTGTTTCTAAGTGAAAATATGAATGTGTCCTTAATAAAGTTAAACTATATGCAGAGCATGTATTAATAATACATCGTTTCTTACCTTGTGTGGTGCATTTCTAAGAAGCAGAAATCACGCATAAGGAAACCAAATCCATCTGTCTGGCCCTGACAGCCATGGGCAGCACTGTGGCACAGGTCTGGCACTAGCAGGACATTCTGATTTCCCATGTGCGTTTTAGAGGCGTGCTGGAGCCAGGGGTGTGAGGCAGAGAGGGTAATTGCTTCCTAAAATAAGACATCTACAAGGAGCTGGTTACTTGGATTCTGTCTCTGCCTTTTTGTTCCGGAGCATCATATCTGATGACAATCTCCTCATAGGACAAAAAAATTCCTAGGAAGATCTTTTTGGAATCCCCACCTGTTCTTCCTGGCACTGAAGAAGAGTATCTACAGCTGGGTCCTGCAGGATTTCTGCCCTATGTCTCACACAACAGCTTCTGTTTGACATGGATTTGCATCAGCACTAACTGCCTTTTCCCTCAGCATCATCCAGTGTCCTTTGTCCATGATGATTTCACTGGTTCAGGCCTGGCCTCACACTCTCCTTTGGGCTTTGTAGTTCCAGCTGCCTTTTATTCCCAAGTTTTAATGGGAGGGCAGGTAAAGGAGATGGTCTTCAATAGCAAACATGCAGCTAGTTTCATTTGAATTGGAAATACATAAAAGATGTTGCTAAGGCTGAAGGAGGTGACATTAAGTTTATTTTATGCAGTGTATTGCATTGTGGGGAAGTTCCAAGATCATGGGTGAGGTGTAAGGAAGTAATAGATCACAGAATTAACTGGGTTGGAAAAGACCTTTGAGATCATCAAGGCCAACCTACTACCTAACACCATCTCATCATCTCTACCATGGCACTAAGTGCCTCATCCAGTCTCTTTTTAAACACTCCTTGGGCACCCCATTCCAACAGCAAATCACTCTTTCTCTGAAGATGTGTGTTCCCAACTGAGTGGGATTTTAATGGGCTACTCTTGTCCACACTCATGAGCTTGTCCTTGTTAAGGCTAAGACACCTTTCTTAACATGTGGAAAGAGGTGGCAGGCTGCCAAATGACTACAAATCCCCGTTGGGTTTTCCCAGCTGGCTGGCTTGTTGGTCAGCATCATCTGAGACTAAACTTGGCAGATTGTTTTTATGCCAAGTGGATTCTTTGCCATTTTTCAACTTTATTTCTTATCTCCTCTTCAGTCTTTCAGTGTTTTCAGACCCCTCCTTGCCGCTGGGACTTCTTTGGGAGCTTTTTTAGGAGCCCAGATATTGGAGATTGCTGCTGGTAGAGCACTGAGTGAGCCAGAGCAGAGCCATCACCTGTGGGTGTGCATGTGGTGGCTGCCATCTCCAAATTCCCAAACCCAAGGGACATTTTTCTCTCTTCCCTTTTCTTCTCTCTGTGAAGCCTTTCAAAGATTCCCATGGTAGGTTTCCTTCAAAGCCTCAGGTTGCGTTTGGTGAGATTGGTGCAGTTCTCCATAGAAAGGAAAAGAAGTAGCAAAGATAAATGGCCCTGGAAGGAGCCTCCTTTGCCAGTCATTTGCCTTCTCTGTGTGCCCACAAGAGCGAGCGTCTCTTCTTCTCTTGTCTGTTGTTTGCTGTTCCTGCTTCATGCTCTGCCAGTAGACCCAAGCTGCTCCTTCCTGCCACACCACATCCGTGGATGGCCCAGCTCTACCTGCTGCTCATGGTCACCAAGGAGCTCTCAGCAGCCCAGTCCCAGAGTGAGAGGGCAGTAAGGGCATTGCTGAAGTGGTGACAGACTTTGGAAAGTGTCAGTGCAAGGGGTTGAGGGGTTGCTGCTGCATCATTTCTGCAATGCAAGCCCAGCGCCTCAGGAAATTCTTCTAGTGCCACAAAAGCATTTCTGCAGTGCAGAGGTGGTGGGGAAACAAGAGGAGGTCATTCCTAGTGGTGAAGGATTTAGGGGGGTACTTACCCCTCTCCTTCAGGACTATGGACACTCCGAATCTGATTTTTTTTATGACTGCATGAAGTGCATGAGACAACCTCCAGGTCTATCCTTTCCCAAAGCTCCACAGACTGGGGCAGAAGGGAGTTGTCATTTAACAGAGGAGGAGGCTGAGATATGGAAATTTGAGATTTTAAGGTATGTTTTTAAGCTTGTTTCTACTTTTTATACAGTTCTTGTGAAGGCTGCTTTTGGATGCTCACTGTTTCATCCTTCACATACTTAACCACAGACAATTTGCTTTGCCTCCTGAGAGCGGCACATCCCGCAGTTTGCTGAGTGGGTTATGCCCCGAAGTGAGCTATTCATGCACCATGACCAGCCTGAACATTATTATCTGTGCTGGTGGTCTCCCCCTATCTATAAAAAGAGGCCTCCTGATCCATAAAACACGGTCTGAATGAGTGCAGGCTCTGGCATTGCCCCGATGGGATGCTGGTGACGTGCTTGGGATGGTATTTTTTCCAAAGAGCTGGTTTAGTCTTGGGTGTTGTACATCACCAGTAAAATCATTTAAGGTGAAATTTGTTGCACTTCCTATTGGGCTCAGCTGTGTGAGTATCAAATATGACATGTTGAGCAGACATGCCGTAAAGTGCCATTTTGTGTATAAGAGAATTAATGTATATTATCTATATCTCTGTGTATTTTACATGATTGTATGTATATGCAGCAGGTTTGGTGCAACTTGCATGGCTCTGGTGCTGAGACTGCTAACAGCACTAACCAGTAGTTAGAAGAAAAGTTTGTGGGATTTTTTTCATTCAGTTGGTGTGATATTTAATTAAAAATGTGTTGTATGTATTTAGCTATAGTGTGGAATGAATATCTGGGGGCAAGGAGTGTTTTGCTAGGAGGGTTCAAGGGTACTGTTCCTTCAGCTAAGGTTTAGGAGCTCACAAGATATTTCACTGAAGACACCTAGATTTTCCAGAAAAAAGAGTAGGAAAACCTATGCTTGGCATTAGACATCTTCTTTTGGCAGAAAAGTGAATACAAAGGACTGGGGATTTTCTCTGTTGTGAAGGCATCCTGCAGGGAAGTCTGGATGGATTTCCTGTTACTACAAAGCCCAGTTGAATATGGCTCTAGTATTTTGTGGTGTTCCCATCTCCCTTGACCTTGGATCCTAAGGGAAGGTGGCTGGAAGAGCTGGAATTTTGTGCATAACAAAGATGATTGATTCTGAATGAGTAAGGCTTGGGGTTTCTTACTGCCTTGACCGTATTTTGCCTTTGTGTCTCTGACTTCCAGCCCTTTCCCTCGGTCTTGAGCTTTCCCATTTACAGGCGTCTTTTCTTGCATATTCCTTCTGATGTGATGGTGCAGTTAGTACTTGGCCATACTTTAGGATCCTGTGATGGAGGGTGAGGTGGGAGTTTGGTACGCTTCCACAAAGTACTTGCCAAAGTGGCTTGTTGGGAAGAAGCTGGTCAGTGGGGGTATCGTGGGAAGTAGGAGCTGAGGTTGGTTGTGCTTTTGGTCCTGGTTGAATGCTCAGTGTGTAACTGTTCAGCTGGGACTAGTTCCAAGCTCAATTTGTGTCTGGCACAAACATATATCAAGAGTGCAGAGGGGATTTAATTGGACAGGTTTACCCCTTTAACAATTCTGATAGGCTTGAGATTTCCCTTGCAGGTATTTGAAAGGCGTCACTTGTCTGAGGAGCTGCAAAAATTGGTATGTAGCAAAGCATCTCTCAGCCCAGTTCAGAGCATGCCCCCACTCCCTCCTCTCAGCAGCAGAGGCACTGACCTCTGTCATGACATGGGCTGGTAGGAAATCTTCCTGCCTTCACTGTGGGGGTTGTTGCTGTCCCCTGGTCTAGGTGGCAGACAGTGAAGTGGGCTGTACTGGGTTTCTCCACTGCTGGCAGTACAAGGTCCCATTTCCATCTCTCTGCCCTGCTGACCTCTTTGAAGGATGTTCCTCCAGGTGCTCATTGGCCAAGTCAGTGGTGTGTTTAACTGGAGGGGTCCCAGGACAGGAGAGGGAGACCCTCCTGAGCTGCAGTGCACTGGGGGTTCAGGCTGGGTGGGTTTTCCTGCTGCAGTGTGGTACAGCCCTGTGTTTTACCAGGGTGAGGACTTGTGGACATGTAAGAAAGCCACCAGTAATCACACAGTGGCTTGTGGGTTGACCATTGTCCAAGCTAAGGGACACATTACCTGTCCTCACTAGGCAGCAAAATGGGATAGGAGAGAGGGAATAAACATAGTTCAGGTGTTCTCTGACACAGCCTGTAGTTTTGGTGGGATGTGGGGTTTCATTGCCCCGTGCACACCTGCACCATTCCAGCTGCACAGTCATGGACAGGAGCTCTTGTGTTGGGGAGGAAAGACCAGAGCCAATACCAACCTTGGGCATGCTGAAATACAAACCATTTAAAAGCAGGATCTCTATGCTTTCTTATTTCATAGTGACAAATCCATCCCTCTTCCCGCTGCTTTGCTAATTGCTGGTTGGTGGCTTTTGTTTTTAATTCTATTTTTAATTTTCTCCTAATCAAAATCCTGGCTGACAGTCCTCATGCATTTGTTTGTTTATTTATTTATTTATTCATTCGTGTGTGCCTGCGTGTGTCTTCTCCTGCCTCACGATTGTTCTTGTGCTGGACCTGCTCCAGTAATCCAATTTGAATCCAATCTCCCAGGTCTGGAATTCTAATTTACAGATTGCAGAGGGGAGTTGAACAATGCCCACACACCAGGATGGGGCTTGATTGTCTAATCTAATCAAGGGCAATCAGATGTTTGTAACAAGTCTATCAAACCTGTATTGGGCCAGTTTTCTGAGCAATGTAACCAGCTTTCTTAATAGCACTAACACGATTTAGGGCTTCCTGCACTTTCATGCAGATTATGTTGAACGTTTCCCTTTCTTCTCCCATGAACACTTGGCAGCAGCCCAGCCCAGGCTTTACAACTTTCTAAGCTCCTCGGTGGACTTTGCAGCCCTTGGAGGTTTGTGAGGACACAGGGGCTCCCGCTGCTGCCTCCCCTGGCACTGCCCAGTGCTGCATGTTGGGGGGTCTGGGATGATCCTGTTTTGGGACACACATGTAAGGTACATGCTCAGCACCACCAGTGCGTCTGGACTCCCAGATGGGGGAGTGAAAAGCAATGCTCCTGACCTGGGAAGGTATTCGGGAAGTCTCCACAGCAGAACTCAAGCCCTGGGCCTGGCTGTTCATAAAGAAGGCATAAGGAAACCTTTGTTTTCACTTGCCCTTGGCAGACTGAGGCTGTTTTTTCTGATACTCCCTGTGAGAAGACAGTTGTTCAGAGAAAATACCTCTCTGGGATTTTCTTGGGATGTCCTTTCCAAAAGCAGCTCTGCAAACAAGCTGATGTCTTTTAGTACAGTTCTCCAACCCAGAGTGAGCTTCCCTTACTTTCTCTGTGCAAATAAATAGTTGCCTTATTTTTCCCTTCCTAAAAACTGAAATATCCATCTGGTCTCTTACCCTGTAAGCCAGGAAGTGAACTTGTTCTCACAACCCAGGTCTGTACCACTTAGCCCTGCACTCGATGCCTTCGCACAGGGGATTATTTTTGGTTTATGGATTCCTCCCCTCCCCGGAGCACCTTCCTTTGGCGGGCACTGTGTGCTGCACTCATCCCTGAGGCTCCAGGGAGAGCACTGGGGCTCCCTACCAGTGCCTGCATAGCACCTGAGGCCGGGGTTCCTTGTCTGGGGTCACACAGCCGTGCTGGGAGCTTTAGCTGGGCTTTTAGCCTGAGTGAACCCTGCCCTCCTGCGCCTCTCGGAGCCCTGCCAGGCTGGTTGGCACGCACAGGCGGAAGGGCTGTGAACTCCCTGCAATGGGAACTAACCTTTCTTGGAGGGTTTGATTGCTGTGCATGACTTGTCTTCCTGCACTCTGTGAGGAACCCAGCCACCTCCAAGACCAACAGAAGAATGAAATACAAACAGACGTAGCCCTTAAAGGATATTTACTTCCCTTCCTCAAACTTGTGTATTTGACAGCAGTTTGCATGTTGTTTTTTTGGTTTTCCTGTTTTTTCTAGCACAGGATCAGCACTCCTAGCAGAAGGGGGGAGGCGACTGAAGCCATTAGTGTGAGCAGGGGATTTTCAGCAGTTGTAGTGTTTGGCTTTCTCAGAGCTTGGATCTCTCAGCTTGGTCCTTACCCCCTTGAGTTCCTGAGGCCTAGTGGGGCTGCCTTCGTGCAGTAAGGGGATGTTTTGGGGATGGTTGAAAGGGTAAAAGCAGGTGGGTATGATTTAGTGGTCTGTTTGTATAGATAGATACAAAGTGGTCAGTGATGCAGTAGAGGAGGGGGTCTCCAAGGGAATTAGTGCTAGAGAAGGGAATTGCTGTTTAATCCTTTATAGAATAACTTTTAAGCATGATTGGGAAGATATGCTTGCGATGATAGCAAAATAAAAGAAACCATGTCACTGAAAAGGGGATTCATTTGAATTTTCTTGGTTAATTTTGCAACGAGAAAATGCATTTCCACGGCACTTTGGTAGCTAGAGTTGCTCCTGCAACCTGTCCTTTGACTTTGTAATCTGTGCCTGGTGGGAGAATGTGAGAGGAAGGTCTTTATTTCTCCAGGGTTGCCTGTAGGTTTTCAGGGAGTGTTTTTCTGCACTTACAGATCTGCTCTCAGTCCCTGGGAGTTTGGCCCCTGACTTCCGTGATGCAGTATATCCTCAAAGGGCTCTCTGAATCCCAAAATCTTGGGCAGAAAAACCTCCAAACAATTTATTCCTGTTTCATGGTTTTTCCCCTGAATGTTTCAAATGCATCATCTAGGGTGGAAGGCTCTTACATTGAATGGGAGTAATTGACCTGAGAAGAAACAGTGAATCATTTTGAATTCATTTCAGGTGGAATGAGGATTATTTTTTTTCAAGGGTTTCATCCTCTGGCTGAACTAAAATTCAGTTATTTGTATAGCTCTGTTTACAGACAGGTAGTGAAGTTAAAGCCTCTAATGATTGAGGGGGTGGAGGCTTGGTCCCGAAGGTTAATGGACTTGCATGAAGCTTTTTTGTCTCAAAAGCTCTCTTCAAATCCCGCCTTATTTTCCTAGGGAAACTGGATTTAGCAAGTCTCATTTTTGTAGCCCACAAAACCCCGATCAGCTTTGGCACAGTTTATCCCAGTAGGTCTCTGCACGACAGTCCTGTGACTTGAATAGCAGGGCTTGGCTGCAGGTGAGGAGCAGGAGGCAGCCCCGAAGGTGCTTTGTGTAATAAGCATTTAGCTTGGCTCTGGGTGTGCTCCCAGCCCTGGAGAACAGTGCCTAGAAGGACTTCTTGTCCCACATGGATTTCCTTGGCACCCACTGAAGCTTTCACAGAGTGAGTCTGAAATCCATCAGCATCCTGCCCTACCCCATAGCACGGAGCTATTATATATTCCTAGAGCAGCTGATGTCCATTAAATATTTGAGTGACACTACAACAATGTGTAAAATATCAGTGATAAAGATCTAGCAAATGTTAATAAAAAAAAAGGCGACAAGAATGTAAATTGCACATACAATTGTGATAAAGAGCCAGAGATAACATTAAAGAGATTGTATCAATTTAATGCAAGTTTCGTGCCAAAGCCTGTCATCTGCTCTTTGAAGAGGAGTTGTTGGGAGCTGTGATATTCCAGCAGACAGTGCTCAAATCATCTCAGTCCTCTGGAGCGGCTGTCCCTGCAGCCAGCGTGCTGTGTGGAAGCTGTCTGCTTGCTGGGGATTAATGGAAACCTTTCCTGCCTCTACAATAAAAATAACGTGCCTTGGAAAAAATAAAGTGCCCTTCTGGCTGCTGGCCTTTGGGTCCCTCAAAATGCAATTAAAAAGCAGCTTAATACGGCCTCGCAATGAGAAATCTGTCAGCATTCTGAGGCAGGATCTGAAGTGAAAGCAAGATGAAAAGGTTGCGAGCAAAAATATTTAACTGTGTGCCTGCCTCGTGGTGCTTGTAGAGCCCCTGGCTGAACTGAGATGCGCAGGGCTGGAACCGGGCTAACTGGGGGAGCTGAGGCAGCTCCATAGGCACACAGGCTGCAGCAGTGCCTGTGAGGGCATGGGGGCTCACCCGTAACCCAGCCTGGGTTTGTGTCTCTGCTTGCCTGTGCCAGCCAGTCACCTGGTGTTTCTGCTTTATGTCCTTGGTTTCTGTTTTGGGTATGCTACAGCCCTAAAAGTGGCTGGGTAACAGTAAATGCTGTTGGAAGTACCTTACAGCTTTCTGTGCAAGGGCTGCTCCTGTAGATCAGTGTTTGTGTCTGCCAAAATGTCTTCCCCAAATTTTAAGCATAATAATGGGAGATAAAGTTAATTTTAAACGGTGGGGGGGGTTTCCTGCATGCATTAAAAAATAATTCTTTAAGTAAAGCTGGTAATTCCATAACAGGTGGGGGATTATAAAGACTGGGAATGACAACCCTTCTAGGTGTGAGTGCCTGGTTGTGGTACTGCAAGATGAACCATCATCTTTGGCCATTTGTGTGTTGCTACTTGTACAAAGTGTGAGTTGAAATCCCTTCCCAGCTCTACGCTGGACCAACAACTTGCTGGGAGTAGTGCTGGGAGTAGTGTTTCAGTTGGATGCCAGTAGATGGCACAGCTTTTATATCAGCTAATTATATAGGGAGCAAACACTGCTCCGTGGTGTTCCTAGTGCTAATCCTTGCTCTCCACTCACAGATGAAGATATCTCTGCTGGTGTCCCTGTAATTTAGAAAGTCAGGTAAGATTATTGGAGAAGATGTTGAGCTTTGCAACACTGGGGGGCAGTGGGAAACTAAGAAGATAAAATAAGCAACAGTGTGTTTGGGTGAGCATGTAAGATGAGAAGCAAACTTCAAGGTGGTGGTAGTTTGGCTTTCCAAGTGCATTCCAGCAAGTGATTTATTCCCTTAGGATAGATGTATTTGACTGCTCCAGCTTTATGCATAGGAAACTGAGGCCTGGAGAGACCATTCTTTGTCTTTGGTACACCCGGGAATAAGAGCTGTGCTTCCTAATTAAGTTCTGCAACTTTTAGCTGTAAGGTGTCCTTCATGCTCGATTACGACAATAACATCTCCGTGGAGCTCAAAGCTCCTTCCCTGTTCTGCTTGGGTTTGGTGCTATTGTTCCCTGGCCACTTCAAACTTTGAATGTGAAATTTTTTAGCAGTGTAGCAATTTTTTTGTGCCCCCTTCTAAAGGAGTAAGAGTTGAAAGCATCCTTAAATCTTCTCCCTGTGTGAGGTTGTCCAGCAGTTTTGCACTTCCCCTTGACCAGAGCAGCCCTCAGGCCTGTTCAGAATCAGCACATGGAGCTTGGAGGGGTGTCCACTGGACCTGGGAGAGTTGCTGAAGTGCAGGAAGACAGCCTTGAAACGGAGAGGGAGGCTGCCTGTCCCTCTGCACCCCTGTCCTGAGAGATGTGCACAGACTCCACCATTAGAGGCATTTTTAGTTCCGACCTTCTGCCTGCTGAAGAACTTCTTTTCACAACTGAAATTGATTCTTGCAAGTGGATGGAAAGGATATATCCCGAATCTTGAGGGCCTGAAGTGCATGCAGAATATAAACCAGAGTATATGTATGTGCAGCTGTAAATAGAGTTGTCACTCTAAAAGAAATGGGGTTTCTAGTGCTTGTCAGATCACTTTAAAACCATTTTTATTACTAGATTACATTCTGAGATAAAGTTTATTGTAGCAAAAAAAGAGGGAAGGTGTAGGATTGGACTGCAGATTTGGAAACACACTTAAACTTATGAAGAATTTTTGAACCTTAGGTGAGGGGAGACTGTCTGCTTCAGGGTTTTCCTCCAGGGCATTCTCTGGCCCAGCACGTTTAGAGGATGATCTCCTGATTTTAGTGAGAGCTCTGCCCTGGCATGTCACCTTTTATAAACAAGCAGTGACATAGGAGGCAGACATTGGTACAGGAGCTCCAGCTCAGGAGTCTGTCATGCATTTGGGGCAGAAACCCTTCCAGGGCATCTGTCCTTTCCTGGGGAGAACCACTTTCCTAAAACAACTGCCCTAAGGATTTCATGTCAAAACAGGATTGATCCTGGCACGTGTTGACTTTGTTCTTTCCCTTCCTCTCCCCCACGGCTGTTGCTCCTAAAACATTTTGCTCTAGTTATTTCATTTTCTTAGTCTCCTAGTGCTACATCTGCAAGCAACAGAAAACACTGGGTAGGTGCCAACTCTTTCCTTAGCTACTCCTTGCAGATATAGCAGTAGCATCCCTTCTCCTAACCCAGCTTCTTTTCCCTTTTCCTCCTAGTTGTTCCTATTGGTATTGGTCTACTTCTTGTATGTAACAATGATAAAGTTAACGGCGGGGGGGAGTGAGAAAAGAGCAGTCATCTCCTCCCACCAGACTTGGGCTTCAGAGTTGTGTTGTTTTCCATCTACCTGCTCCGTCTCCCATCTTAGTTAAGATACACTCTACACCAGATGCTGGAAGAAGCAGCAGCTTTGCAAGTGCCACCTGAACACCACAGCCCCTCACAGAAAGTTGTATTTAACCTTGAGACTTGTGCACAGCTGTTTTTACCATAACCTCTGGCCATTAAAAAACTAGACTTATTTTGCATACAGACTAATGCGTTGATATTAGGGTTTTTCTAATCGTTTTCTAAGTTTTTCGCTCCCACCCCCAGGCCCATCTCATACTCAGATCTTCTGCAAGGTCCCATTCTGAGGAGCTGCTTTGCTTCCTCTGTGCTGAGCATCCCTAAAACCTGAGTGTAATAGCATCCCTGCTAATTATATCACCGCAGATTTATTTCATGGTAATATTACAGCTGGCCTCAGGCATCACCATTATCATTGGAAAACATCGAACGATCACAGCTTCTTAGCTGCCTCCATTAAACCTGGGAGAAGCTTCTGAGCTTGTTTATAAGTTTGTCTTTTGATGAGAGCCAAGGATTGATGAGCTGGTGGAGGCGAAGTTTGCAGAACGGGCCCTGGAGGGAAGCTTCCCTCGTCACAGCAGCCATAAGGTGCAGATGGCAGGATTGCTGGCTGAATGCAGACACAGCCCGGGAAGCAGCAGCGTCACCTTTATCTCTTCAAGGCAGGCCTTGCCCCCACCGGTGCAGCACCATCCCATGCCAAGGGCTGCACAGCACTCCATGTGGGATGGCTCTGTGCTCTCAACCAGTGCTGCTGGCGGCTTGGTTGGAGCTGCTCCCAGGGAAGGGAGTGTTTCGAGGTACTAAATCCTCTTGTGATGCTTTCTGCTGCAAGTCTTGGAGGCAGAGCAAAAGAAAATGAACAAATACCAGGGCTGCTTTTCAACCAGAAAAGTTGAGAAACAGAATTCAAGAGTTTTCTCCATATTTTCCTTGCTAGAAATGCAATCCTGTGGCCACTGTGCTGGGTACCAAGGCCTTCTGCTGCAAGCGTGGCTGTAGGTCAGTGCAGTGTCCCCAGGGCTGTTCTGATCTTAGGAGCCAAGCTTGGTGCTGCAGACTGCATCTCTTCTGGAGCACATCACTGGGATGGCTGCTGATCTGTCGTGGTGGAGACCTGATATCCACACTCTGAGTTTTGGAGGGTGTTTGAAAGTATTTCAGTAGGCATCCCAGTACCGCACAGGTTTGTTGTGAGGAAGTTTTTGACTGCACCCTAAGCCTGGCTGGCAGGGATGGGGTGACCATCATCCCTGACCGTTGTGGGGGTCTTCCCCATGGATACCAATGGTCCCCAAATTGCAACCTAAGGGAACAGCAGCAGATTATCACAGGTCTTGGAATTACCTCATGTGGAGAACATGAGGAGGTAACTTATCAAAATCCCTTTCAAGACCTATAAAAATAGATCAGTTCTTATTGATTTTGCTCTGTCTGCCCATAAAGTTCTTTCTGGTTATGGTGTGAAGTGCTCCAGCACAGCAGTGAGTGGGCCAAAAGCTTGACTGAAATGGGGTCAATAAATTACATGCAGACAAAAGGCACTTACACTCAGACTGCATCAAGTCTCCTGGTAATTTCAGCAAAACAGGCAGAGCAGAAATATGCTGATAATTATTTAAATTAGACTCTGAGCATTGAATTTTTTTCTTCAAGTAACAGCACTTCAGCACTTGTCCAGATCAGTGCTAATTTACCCAAATGGAAAGGTTTATTAAACATGCCAGCCAGTGCTTTAGTAATATTTAGGACAGTAATTTTGCTTTATTATATCTCTTAACAAAGAGGACACAGGCTTCTTGATCCAGCACCAGAACAGTCAGGGGATGTTGGGGAAGATCCATGTCAGCTCTGCCTGGTGTTGAATTAAGGTACATTATTTCTGCTTCAATTCTGCTGCTTTGCCAAGTGCAAACATGGGACCTGATTTGAAAAAAAACTTCACTGACTTGACCAGTTTGAAGGACAGTCAAAATATGGACATAGTCTAGGTGCAGGGGCCAAAGCTATGATTTGGAAACATTGAAGGGTGAAATTGAGTTTACTGCAGTGAAACAGGCCCTGAACCACGTGCGAAGGAAGATGAGCCTCAGCTCCTCGTGGTGCCCCTTGCTCACTCTCAGACACACTTGACAACTGTGTCATTTTGTGGAGAAATTTGGGTGCACAAAGATGATCCCACCCATCATTTGCTGTTGCTCAGTGCTCTGTCACCCACAGCCTTCTGGTCTCATTGTTAGTTGTCATCACCAGGGCTGTCTTTCAGACTAATGCTGGCTTTGTTCTTTCCTGTAGGACTCTAAATTTCTTTGGTTTATATATTTGAGAAGATGCTTCACATATCCCAATGGACTGAGGTTCTGTTGCAACACCCAGTAAGGTGCAGGTGTTTGGTTCTGTGGCTTCTCCCAGGACTCAGATGGGAAATTAAGGCTATTTGGCACAAACTAGAGATATTGTAATACAAAGTGTCTTAATCTGAGAATCTCCTCACAAAGAGGATGGTTGTATTTTTGTGAATGCTTCTTAGAGATCAATCCAAGGGAAAACTGCTTTTAGGCTTTGAAATTCCTCTGGGTCCTCCAGAATAAACACCCCCACCTCCTTTTATGTGCATGCTCACCGAGGACATACAGATTAGAAATACTGTAAAATGTACAGAAATCTATGTTGTACTCTTAATATTGTTACATTTTATCTTTTATCTTCCATAAGTATCGTGGAGCTCTGGATGCTCGCAAAAGATCTGGTGAGGGAGAAGTTATTGGGTTTCTGGGTTGTACATTCTCCCAGAACTTGGATGCAGGGTGAAGCAAACAGTGATGGGAATGGGAAGGTTTTGGTTCAAATCCAGGTACTTGGTCTATCTTTGGTACCCTTAGCGCAATGTGAGGAAAGGCTGTGGATGTTAGACATCCCATAGGAAAAACAAAGAGGTGGGTCTTATCTAGAGTTAATTCAGAGGTTTTCTAATCTCCACAGAGAGCTGAAGTCACCCCAGTTAGGCTGAATACCTTTGTGTCACGTTCCACTGGAAGCATGAAAGAGCTGCCAGGAAGAAACATGCCTTCTCTGCTCCCCGGTGTGGGTGGGCAGGACCCCAGGTCCTCTAGGGACCATTGCTGATTGCCTCTCATGCTCCAGAAAGGGCAGAGCACTGTGCTGTCACAGCTCCTGGGAGGTGAACACGGAATTTTCAGAATGGGGAATATAAATGGAAATAGTTTTAAGGAAACTCTTGGTCTGCATTATTGATGATATATTTTTTAGCATTTGTCATCCCATAGGGAAGCATGGTGTGACACCTTGTTTATGGTGGAGCCTCAGTGTGCTGTGGACCATCATCTGTGATCATCCTTCCACAGTAACAGGGATGTGGGGAAGCAGCTTAGATGAGTTCTCACATCTTATCCACTTTGAAAAAGTGCAGAGAGAAAGTCTGGGATTCAATTTTACTATTCTAGTACCTATCTTGCCACCCTGATTAGAAGTGCTTAACCTCCTCTTCATTAATCAGCTTGAATTTTATCTAAAATTCGTTCTCGATGAAGGCGAATAGAGTCTGCTGCTCCAATCTTGGGCTGAAAATGATGGCAGGGCATGCAGGGTTTAGCAGGTTAGTGCATTGCAGCTGGATCAGAGTGACACTGTATTTTTGGTGGCTCTGTACTGACAAGGCTGGAGGAGTGAGCCATGTCCTTTGTGCTCAGTCCCCAACAGGCACCATAGGCAGGACATGTGACATCGTACCAGTGTCATGGAGCAGCTCCACAGGCAAAGCCTTCTGGTAGTCTGGACCCAAACCTCCTTTGTGCTGTTGTTGCTCTGGTTTAGCTGCTTGGCAAATATTTTGATGCTTGTTGGTTGCCTCATTAGGAGGAAGAACTAATGATGGAGCTAGTGGTGCACTCCTCGCTTCTGAGACTGCACGCCAAGGCTGGTTTTGCTGATACAACATCTTTGCTCACAGTTGCATGGAATTCTTGTTAGAACAGTGTTTTTAAAATTAGTTAGAAAGCTGTTTTTAAAATTCTGGGCAATACAGCAGGAATCTGGCCTAACTGCCTACATAAAGCATGGATGGTTAGATGTGTTGGTCAGGGCCCTGTCTGTTGACTTTTGGAGATCTCCGGGGGTGAAGTTCCTTCACTCTGGGTCCCTATTCCAGTGTTGACCAACCTTACAGGATTTTTTACAGGATTTGCTCTGTTGTATGTGCTGCTTCTCATCCTATCTCTGTGTATCTCCAAAAAGAGTTTGGTTTCAGCATACTATAAAGACATGCTGAACTGCTTATTGCCCTTCCAGGAGCTGCAGGAGTGCTCAGAGCCCCTGTGAGTACCAAAGCCTGTCTGTTCTTCTGTCTGGAGACTTCGCCTTGACAGATCTCTAGCTTGGTGCCTCTTTCTGCCTTTGTTCTTTGGCTCGTTTAGCCCATTAAACACATGGGTTTGCATTAATAGCCAGCATCACCTTCAGCCCACATTCCTCCATTATGGTATGACCTGCATACAGAGCCTGTGTTTTAGGTGATGCCCCATCTCTTCCTGCTCCAAAGAGGTGACTTCTCAGTCTCCTTTCATTCAGGAAAAAAATACTATGCAAATAACTTCAAGCCCAACCCATGGCTGTGGATTGCAATAGGGAGGTGGATGTGAGGTGGGCCAGGCAAGCAGAGGACACTCCTCCCTGGTGCTGATGCTATGGAGAGGCTTCTTGCCTGCTGTGGTGCTGGATTGTCATCAGGGAGGTGGTGTGACTGTCCATGAGCAGTTCCACTGCCCAGGGCAGGGTGTTGGGTGCTGGAACATTGGAATAGGTTGAACAGATGAGTAGTACAGACCTCATCCTTGTGGGGTCAGAACTCAACTGGACACAGTCCAGTGCCTGTACTCGATGGCCCCATCTGAGTGGGGACTGGACCTTGGACATATGATGGGGTTTTTTGTCTGTGAGAGCTAAAGTGGGCTCAGAACTGAGGGAGGAGGGTTGTTGATGGTGCAGGAGGGGCAGAAGGCAAGCTGAGAGTGGTATGTAGGACACCTGTTCCTGACTTCCAGCCAAGCTGAGCTGGAGGAGGGCGTCTTACAGAATGACCTTGTTGAAATCATCAAGAGAACAGCATGTCTCCGATTTACTTTATAGGTCTTGTGCGGATTTCATGTGCCAGAGCTAAAATAATACATGATTTGTTAAACTGGCTTTTTTCACAGTTGTAGGAAACAGCCCAGCCATTCAGCCAGAGCCACAGTGACCACCGAGCAGCACTGGCAGGGTGGACTGTGCTCACTGCTGTCAAGATGCTTTTTCTGAGGAGGCTGGTGGAAACAAAGTAGTTCAAGTAGTAAACTACCCCATGTTGAACCTCACTTGCAGAGCAGCCAAACAGGGAGGGCAAGGAAACTAAACAGGAGCATGGGGATGACCAAACTGAGGGCAGCATGTGTAGGGCCACGTGTTAGAGAAGTGAAAGAACCAATCTGGCTGGGTTTTTTCAGTAAATTCAACAGGCCATAGGAGTCACCCCACTGTAGGATTCACCTGGCCGTTCAGGTGAGGCATCTGATGGCCTCAGAGTATTTTCCCCAATGGACTGTGGCAGGGAACTTCATTTAAGATTTCCTTTAGGGTTTTGCTGAATGCAGAGCTTCTGCTGCAGTGAAGAAGGGAACTAAAAAGAAAAAAAAAAAGGTTGTAAAATTGCAGAATCTGAAATATACCAGGAGAAGCCACACCTGATCCACAGTAAAGAGGAATTTTTCTATTCCCTAAGAGGTTTCCTCTGCACATTCAGTCTGAAGCTGAAGTGGGCTTTTTGCTGTCTTTCCTTATTGTAATCTCCTAATTGGTTTTCTACATTCACTCCTCAATCAATGTAAGCACTAAATTGTGGCAAGTCCCATTAGATACCCTCTTCCATCTACTTTACCTACTTAAGCAAATTTCAAATTAAGATTTTCCTTTTTTCCTACTGCTTCAGCCTTTCTGATATGCCAAGTAACTTGTGTGTTATGAACACTGGTCTAGCAGGTGGTGGATTCCCTCCCTCCCTCCCTCCCTCCATTCCTGGGCAAGTCATGGAGAAGCAATAGTTCAGCACAGGAACATATTCACTTTATTCCTCTCTGATTTGGTCTTTTGAACACAATTTTGTGTTGTGGTTTTGTTGTTATAAAGGGAGGATGAATGATTCATTGCTGCCTCACAGCAGAGGGGTCAGTGGGTCGCCCACAGCCATATCTTATTATCATCTGGAATTTAGTCTGCCGAGGGACTGCTAACCATCTGTAACACATACCGCTCATTTCTGCAGCGTGCTCATAACCTCTGCTAATTATTTATAAAGGGTTAATTAATAGGATTCTGCTCTAAACAGTGACCCAGTGTTCTTTGTTTCTGGTCCTTCAGCAAAAGTAACAGCGCTCTTACTGAAAACAACAGTAATTTATTCTTGAGAACAAGGTTTTCAGGTGCTGTATCAAAGCTCCATGAAAACTGAATGTAGTGTCTACCTCTTTCCTCTGATCACTGATTTTGTAATTTTATAAAAGAAAGCAATCAAGTTTGTCTCATTATATTGGTGCTCATTGTTCAATTCTATTATCCTTTTAGGCTTTTCTCTTAATGTTTGTTCCACTATTTCAGTAAGGCTTGAAATTAGTCTAATTCCCCAGATCACACTTCTTCCAGTTTTAAAATGTAGATGAAACAGATTAAGATTATTGAGTTCTAAAAATCAAAGGGACAATAAGGTAGAACCATTAATGTGCTGTTTGCCTGTTAAAATAGACTGTTGGCCTGGTCCCGGCTGCCCATTCTGAGAGCAGAAGCAGAGGGCACCTGGTTTAATTAAAAGGCAACGGGTCTGCTGCAAGTTAAATGCTTTTTCATTTAACTTGCCGCTTATAGCTCAGTGGTAACTTGTTGCTTGAAGATGCTGTCAGAGCAAGAAATTTCGCAAGACAGAAAAACTAGGGGAAGCTTGTTCTGAGTAAGAGCAGTAGCGCCGATCCTGCCGTGGTTGGGATAATCTTCACTCACACAGCACTGCTGTTGTAACAGTGGGTTTACTTGGGTGATGGAGGCTTTCAAGATCAATGTGAATTGATGCAAATTGAGCTGAGGAGAAGATAAATGACCAAAGCTGTTCTTGCTTTTGGAAGATTATAAGGCAATAATTAGTGAAGCCAGAAAAATGGTTTCTTTTCTTGATGATGAATTCCGTAAGATACGTAGTTGCAGTTTCCCAGGCTGAGGAGAGCTGGGTCTTTCTGCAGACCATTTGCAGGTTATGAAAGTTGGTGGGACTCCAGGCCGTTTCCACTACAGCAGCCTCTGTGCTTTTCCTGAAGGACACATTAAACTTTCCCATTCCTGCTTTACAAGCCCCACCGCAGACTGAGACCACTTGGCAATGACTGTCTCTGGAAACCCACCCAGCTGGCATATCGTGCTTTACTGAGGATAAACTGCTTTGTGCCTATGAAATCTGAATGGTAAGATGGAGGATGTTTTTATTACACTTGCTTTAGTGGCTGAGCCAGACACCTACCCTGCCTTTTCAACTGCATCAACTGTTGTATATAAAACATATATTTTTGAATTACAAGTGGGAAGATGAACAGGAGAGATGAGAATAAGCCTATCACTCTAATGAGAATTTTGCCATAAGAGATGTGTGTGTATCTTCAGTGCTTCTCTCCTCCCTCCACTTTGTTATTGGTTTCTAAGCCTTCTCCTTTAAAAATGAATCAGTTTCTTAAGCAGGCAGTTATTCGTGCTTTTTACCCAATTTGTCTATTAAAAGATCTTGACCCCTTCATTTCCATCTTTCAGGATAGAAGTTGTAAGTTGTGCCAATTTGGTAGTCAGTGTGGGGAAATCAGTGTCTATGAAATGCATATTCTTTGATTGCCTGCCTTTAAGCCTGATTGTGATGTTTGGGTGATTTAAACATAAAGTGCTATGCAAAGTATAATAATCTGCTATCAGAGGCAGACAGAAACAACTCTTTAGATTCTGGTAGAACCCAGAGAGTTTTATACATCATTTTTTCAAATGCTGGCCTGTGGGAATGTCATGAATCCAAGAGCTCTGGTGCTGTTTAGCAAGCCTCAGATCTCTGAAAGGGGCGAGGTTTTAATGCCAAAAACATTGTTTTGCATTTTAGCAAATCCACCCCAGAAGTCAATAAAGTTGTACCTTTCACCTGCATGCTACTGGATTCCACCAATCTCCATCACTGCTAACTAACAATGTGACATTCCTGTTGGATATAATGAAGACAGCAACAAACCTTTTGCCAACATCCAAATGAAGTGGGGTCATCTGCTGGCCTCGTGCCTGCTCCTGAGCAGTGTGTACTAGAGACCTTGTGCTTGGCCTTTGCCAGGGCAGACTTCTACATCTATTTCCATTCCAATAAGAACATGCAGCATGCTCTGACCATGGTCAAGTGGGGTGGAAACATTCCTGCTGCCTTGGACTGTCTCAGAGCCAGTGTCCACACTTCCCTGTGCCTTCCATGTGGTTTTGCAGTGTAGTGCTGTTCATCTGGGAGGCAGTTGCTGCACCCCTAGGATGGTGTCTTTACTATTAGCCCAGCACTCCATAATCTAGAAGTCAAATGAAATACGTAGGTTATGACACTGTAGGGCTGGCAGTACCTGGCACGCATCAGGGAGGAGAGGAGGGCACCCCATTATCCCCTCCCCTGCAATCCTTTGGTGACACAGGGATGCCTGACGGGATTGCTGCATGCTGACCTGCCCATGGTGGGGATGGAGCCTCCTGCTCTCACAGGCATTTCATCAGAGCTGTGTTCAGTCGGAAAGATGAAAATGTGAGGATTGTTTTTAAATCACTAATTTGCATCTATGAAAGCAGGGACAGGTTTGCAATTTCTCTTCCACAGTACTGAGGCTATTGCATGTAGACTCCCTCCTGGATGTGGGATCCCCCAATGTGCAGGCACTATGGGAAAAGGAAGGGAGTAATTGCGATCTGTAACTCAGAGTCCCTGTTTTCCCTCTGCCTCTGTGTGGCTGCTGGTGATTTAAATTATCATTTTAATGCATCCATCCATTTAACTGAAAAGTGTGTTTAAAGAGAGGAGGGGGGTGAGGGCAGACGCCCTCTCTGCAGAGGGATGTTTGCCTTGCAGAACTCCAGTTTTACTTTTTCTCATTTAAGGCCCAGTAATGTCTCTGGTGGATGGGAGTCATGGGCTTTCTTTTGTCTGATAAAGCTGGAAAGTCTCTAGGCTGGGACACACGTGTGTGTGTGTATTTGGATGTGCATGGCCACTGCCTGGCACAGCAGGGCTCTGCTCTGGGGACTGTCACAGCACAAATGCACCGCAGTGTTAGAAACAATGTGGTTTGCTTGTCTCCAGGCAGCTGGGCCCAGAGATTTCCTTGTCCTCTAAGAAAGAATGGTTATTGCAGTTCTAGGGCTGTGTTCTCAATCTCTTAAGTAAATTACCAAGAAAAATAGTTGCTGCTATTTTTTCTCCTTATGCTCTGCTAGTTCTGTTCAGGGCAGTAGTGACGGATTTCCTTCCCTTTATCCTCTTGTTTTTTGGCATGTCTGCTTTTTTCCTTTCTCTTTGGATTGAGATTTGTCCTTTTATAGAAATTAAAATGCCACATCCCTGCTGATCTGAGACTGAAGCAGAATTGGGACTATGGAATAGTTTGTTTCTAATTGAGATCTGAAAAATATCGCTCAATAATGCTTTCAACTGTTATGCGTGGGAATATTTTGATTACACTTCTTATGGCAAGCCCACGTTCTGCCATGTCAGGCGAGGAGGACAAATGAGATCAGTGTTCCCACCATGAGGTGTATATCCTGATGAGCAGGTGGCTCGGGGTGGAAGCTGTGTTGCATGTCCACATCCATGGCTGTGTGGCGTGTGAACGCAGCATGGAGAGGCACATGGTGATGTAAAACACTCTCAGGTTTGCTTCCCCACACTGGGCTTTTTTCCTGTGGGCTTGTGTAGCCTTTAGCACCTCTGAGCACCAACCCTTTGAGGATTCCCTGAGCAAACATCCCTGGTGCGTTTGCACCATTTGCAGCAAGAGTGGAAGTTGGGTTCAATTCTTTCAATGCAGGACTGTGGTTCTGCAGAAGACAAAATGAGAAAAGCCAGGCTTGTATTATTAAGCTTAAACTCCCAGCCTGGAACAAGAGCTCAGCTGGAAAACTGGTAGGAGTCTACAAGTCAAAACAACCCACCAGCTGGAAAATGCGACAGCAGTGCAAGTGTCCAGCATGGGCGGGCAGGAGGGGAAACCTGCCAGCAGGATTATTCTGGGAGTATTCATGGAGTTAAACATGCTTTGTAATGTCAAAATACAGACGGGTGTGGAAAGGCTGAGCAGCTAACGGCGAGCTCAGTGGTCCTAAATCTGCAATTGAGCTATAAACAAGCGAAGCCTGATGTCCATCAGCAGCTTGACTTGGGAGTGCCTGGTGTCTGCGCACGGCTGAGCTCGGCCGTTAAACGCCGTCGTGCAGCTGGCTCTGGGAGCACGGAGTTGGTCAGTGACAGACAGTTAATGCTGAAGCAGCTCAGCCATTTGGGCAGGGTTCAGATGGATACCCACGAAAAGAGCTAAATTTGGGGAGCATAAAGAGCCTCTGTATGCTTAATGTCATCAGGAGCTCTCTGAAGGACAGACAGGAATGGGGAATGGTGAGGAGACGTCTGCTTAGGTTTGAATGCAAGATGCAGCATTCCAGCCTGGTGATCAGTCGAGGGGTGGCAGTGAGCTGCCACACTGCCCCCACGTCACCCATGTTCCTTTCTGCTCTATATAGTGGGAGAGCCATGAGCCAACAACTTGTAGGCTTTGACAGCTCCCTTAGCTTCTTGTTACTCTTGAACGTTTGAGTCCAGGGTGCCACCTTGGACATCAGGGAACTAATTTTTTTGTGAATGCAGAATAACTATGAATTCACCATAGGCAGCTCCTGGGAGAGCTGAGATGGTAACCTCGATGCCTGGAGTGAAGACCTGGAATCTTTCAGGGCAGCTGGACTATGAGGCTTGTGTCTCGTGTCTGAAACCAGCCCCTCCAGAGCCTGCAACTCGACCCAGCATTCATCACTTCTTGCTTCTAAAGCAAGTGCTTGTGCATGCCTGGCCTCTTCTGCCCTCCTATCCATGTTCTGCTTCATCCAGGAAGATAAAGGCTGAGCAGTGCTGGAAGGGTTCAGCATAACCTCTCTTTAAAAAATTGTACTTGCACATATGGATTGCGTTCTCTTATGGAACAAAGTGTCCTTAATAATAACTGTCTTTTTTCCTACATCTAACTGCTCCAGCGCTGTGTCCCTCCAGGGGTTCCCAGTGTCAGTCCTTAGTTCCTCCTTCTATTGACTTGCTTCCTGTGCTGGGTTAGAAAGCAAGGAGATGGAGGTTGGCTGGAGTGAATGCCTAAAAAGAGGCAGGGAGCGGTAGTGCCCGCGCTGCCTCTTTGAGTGCAGAGCTCAAGACCCTCCACTCGCCTGAGCCATCCCTGGCTCTCCTCCAGTGTCCCCAGCATCGTGTGACAAGCAGGCAGGAGGCAGCACAGGAAAGTGCATTTGTCAGTTCTTTGCTCATCTGGGCGCCAGAGAGTAAACAAATCCCTAATTTTTGTCTCTTTTCTTTTTTTGGCTTAAAGATCAAATTTACATTGAATAAATTTGTGTTCTACACAGTAGAAACAAATGTAACTGCTTGAGTGCGTGCGCAGGGCATTGCCTCCTAACTAGGGCACTCAGAAGAGCTCGCTCCTGTCTGGAGGCGGGCGATTACTCTCAAGATTTGTTCTTTTTAGAGCAAACCTTTGCAGGGAGCAGGGGAGGAGGTGAGTGCTGCAGGCAGAGGGACGATGGCAGCAGTGGCTGCTGCTGCAGCTTTTGGCTGACTGAGGGGAGGCAGGGCCAGAGTGCCCAGGAGACTTCCTGTGCTGCACCAGGGAGGGCTGGAAGTCAGTAACCCCAAAACATAGTGATTTGTAGAGCAAATGGCTGAAATCTGCTGGAACTGCAGGGGTTTGGGAACTGCTGAGCATCATCAGCTTCTCCTCAGAAAGAGGTCTGTGGGGCTTTTCTGTTTGACCTGCTGGCGTTTGAGGAGGAGCTGCAGGAAGATGCTTGAAGAAAGAGGGAGCCATAAGGAGAAAGGTCAGGACTAGGATGCAGAGCCAGGGGCAGCCTCAGCTCAATGCTCTCCCCAGATCTTCAGTTCTGCCCTACTTTGTCACTCAGCAGCCTCTTCTCTCACGGCAGTTCATTGGTTTGCAGCTTTCTCTCTCAAATTGTCCTGCCACCTTCAAACATGAAAACTCTTCTTGAGGAGTGCAAAGCCATTGTGCCTTTGTCAGTCAGGTCTCCCTGGAGTGTTCAGATGGCGAAGGAATGGCTCTTACCTCTCCCCCAGCCCTGTGTGGGTGTGCTCAGTGTTTCCCTGCTGGCAGGCATCCCCCAGCATTGCCCCCCTCCGAACGTGGGTTTTCCTCGCACTGCGTCTGTCTCTCTGCCCACACAGCACCTGACACACTGGAGCTGAATCAGAGTACTGCAAATCCCCACTGGAAAGCTGGGTGGGCTCTGAAGGGCTTTAGAAGTCTCCCACTGGGCATGGCTGGACAGGGAGCTGTATCCATGGGGCCACATTGCTGCCCTGTGCTGTGTGTCTGAGTGCACAGAGGTTGACCACCCGGCATGGGGCTTTCTATGAACATTTGGGAGACTTTTCTGCCCCTTGCACGGTGGCTGCCTCAAGCAGAGCCCCAGGCAGTGCTGGTTGTGCAGCCAAGGAGAAGGTGACTGGGCTTTCCATATACTGAGCGCAGCTACAGCTCAGTCATCCCGGGAACTTTATTGCCTCTGTCTGGCCTCAGCCAGGAGCCAGTGATGAGCTGCAGACACTCATCATTCAGCTCTGCTCATCTTGCAGAGATGTTCCTTCTCTGTGTGCACCAAGGCTCTGGTTTTGCAAACAGCTAAACCCACCAGTGCTTCCCAGTAAGCACTCTAGCCACTGGGTAGCTACTCTGAACCCTTCTTACACCAGTGGCCCTTCCCTGAGGTGCCTGGACTCACCAACTGCATGGAGATGCCCCTTGATTTGATTTGATTTGGTTTGCTTGGATGGTTTTCTTCCCCCCAAGCATACTGGATCATCTGTTGGAGGAGTCAGCACATGGATGAGGCCAGCAGAAGTGGAGGAATAGAGCAGGTCCATCCCTCCTGAGCTTTTAAGCGTCCCTGTGTTCATGGCTAGTTGAGGAACAACAAAGAGAATTTCACTGCTCCTTGTCGTGTAAGGCCAGAGCGTTTCATCCACTTGATCTTCCTGGTCAGGGGTGGCCTGTAGCAGACCCCCACTGTACAGGCTTCTGAGCAGTTACTGACTGTGCATCTGGTCCAGGTGTGGTGTCCAGAGACCTCCCTGTTTTGGTGACAGTGGTTGTGATATGGAGTAAGCTCTTCAACTGCATCAGTCTTATTGCAGTGCTGTGTCTGGTTGTGGAGCATGGAGAGTGATGTGATGTGTGCCACAGGGCTTGTTTTGTTTTCTGCTTCCTTGCTGTTGCTTTCACAACTGTTTTGCACAGCCTGTGGCTGCTGAAAAGATGCCAGTCACCCCCCTGGACCTCCTTGGGAGCCCTGGGCCCAGGGTATTGCAGCACTGGGAAGCAGGTCTGAGAGTGGAAGTTACATCCCATTGGGTCCTCCCTGAAATGCAAAGGTGAAACGAGACAGCAAATGTTCTTGGTGCATGTGCTGCTCTGCAAGGGCAGGTCCAACCAACCCCAGGCCAGCCTGCAAAAGGAGAACTCCCTGAGCTCCTGCCTGCTTAGCATTGAGAGATGCAGGTCCCAGCCCCTCTTCCTCAGTCATTACACAATGATTTATGATGTCTGGGATGTGCTGTTCCGTGGAAAACGCCCTTGTTGCGGTTCAGTGAGTTGTTCGTTGGGTTGATTGATTGTATGACAGAGTCTGGGAGCTCTTTTGAACCTGAAGATGCTGCAGAAACTCCTCTGTCGCTGACCACTGAGAGAGGGAAAGCTGTTCGGGTGACAAAGGTGGCATTTTCACAGCCCCATCTATAGTTTGAGAATGGGCACATCACTCAGAGTTGGTGGAGGGATCACAGAATCAGAGAGTATTCTGAGCTGGAAGGGACCCACAAGGCTCATCGAGCCCAAATCTTAAACGGCACCACTGCCTCCCTCCCCAGTGGGGAATGGAACCCTGGTCTCCTGTGTGAGAGGCGGTGACACTCACCACTGTACTAAAGTGGATCACAGAGGGCTGGGGATAACCTCATTATGCAGAGAGTGGGAATAGCCCCATTACATCAGCTCTGCCTGCCCCCCAGACACACCAGTGTGATGGGGAACCATGGCTTGGGTCTTGCCTCTGTTGCTGCCTCCTGGGCAAACTCAGACTTGTTTCTAAATATATAAAGGGGCCCTGCAGGATCAAGCTCTCCCCTGTCCTCTACTGTGAGGATAAATTCATAACTGTGAGGATAAATTCATAAGTGACTGTGAAAATTTCCAGCCCTGCTGCAAAGGGCCATGGAAATACCTGGAAAGGACAATAAATTTCCAAGCTGTGAGCATTGCTTAACCTAAGCTGCTTTCCATGGTCTTTGCACTGCAATACTGTGGTTTCAAAATCACTCTACCATTTGTCCTTCAAAGAACACAGCAAGGAAAAGAGTTTCTTTCCCAATTTCTGCATTTATTCTACTGGCACAGGTCTATTCCTCTTGTTTTAGGTAGCATTTCTTTGTTCCATCTATCAGACCTCTGGGTGCCCTGGAATCAATCAGGAATTCCAGCCTTATGCCTGTTAATTGCACGGCCGTTTGGTGGCTGGGAGCTCTTCCAGCTGATGGATGGTGTGCATGGAAGTTTTACTCTGTCTGAGTGACACCCCACAGGCAGCACAGTGTCATGTGCCTGCCCAGGGAGAAGGGGGACTGCTTGCACAACTGTAAAACAAGCCATGGTGTGTGTGCGTGGGGGGCTGGCCTCACTAGCACTGGGGGAGCATTTATGCTGCTACTGTGGGAGCTCTGGCTGTACAAGAGGTGTTGGCTTGGCCAGAGCACTGTGCAGACTTGCGTGTGATGCTGATATCCAAGGACAGACCCTGCAGGCGTTTGATGGGTTAGGCAGGGTATGAGGAATCAGCATTCCTCTCTGGTATGAAGGCTCTGAGGAGCAGCTATGCTCTGACAAAACTGTCTTGCACCCGTCTACAAGAGGCTGACCATGATGGCAGTGAGGCGACATGTAGCCGGGTCCAACTTCAGACTTGTGGAAGCCAAGGTCAGTGTCTGAACTCAAAATAGCTCCAAGGTCTCCGTGACTGCCCACAGCTGCCCTGAGCAGTGTTCTGACAGCCTGGCATGTCTGGCTGGTGGTGCCTGTCCTGGCACGTCTTGAAGAAGTCTTCCTGCATTTGTAAACAAATTTGGATGTGAAGGTAGGGTGTGCCAAAGTGACAGGTTTACCCTTCCGAGCCACTTTCATTCTGCAGGTTTGACTTGACATGTCAGGCAGCTCTTCGGATTGTAACCTGAAAGGGTGTTATAGGAGATGCTGTACTCCAGGTGACATTTTTAATCTTTCATCTCTTCCAGCTAATGTGTTTCGCTGATCAGTTTGCCAGGCAGAGTGCCTCACTGGCGATGCCAGGTCTGAGTTCCTGCTGTCTGCCTCTCATTCTGCACGCGCTGCCACACGGCTTAACAATTGTGTTTTTCATGAATAATTTGTTCTCTCCACATCAGGCAGTCTGTGTCACTCTGCAGCCATCGGCTTTGCAGAGGGAAACTGCAGAGTGAAAGGAACAGTCGGCAACACCGGTCCTGGGTGAGCGTGCCCCGTGCCTTCCTGCACTCAAAACAGGGGCTTAGTGGTGTCTCCTTTAGAGCAGCATCCTTTGCTGCCTGCATGCACGTTGTGTCCATCTCCCTTCTGGCTGTGCTGTCTCCAGGAGTGATGTTTTGGTGTTACCCACTGAGGCAGATGATCTGCCCTGTTCCAGGAGAGTGCTTGGCACCTCTGTTTGCTCCTTGCTTCTGGGGGTGCACTGGAGGGCAGTGAGGACCGAAACAGCCCTTGTCCCTGCTTTGCTGGCCTGGGAGTTTGCTCTGTAGTTATTCCCCAGGTCCTAAGGCTGACGTAAGTTCACTTTTAAGAGCAGCACTACCTGGACACCCCTGGGGTGGGCATTTTGCAGTGGGTGTTCAGCTGAGCTCTCCTCAGTGGAGCTTTCTTTAGTGAGATTTCTTCCAGCTACAAGTGAAACCCATTGCTGTGGTCCCACCAGCTGCTCCCTGCATGGCTTTCCCAGGGATGGGCTGTGTCCCGAGGCAGCTGAAGGAGCTGGTTCAGCCCTCATACTTCAGCGGAGCAGATAACAGCTTCGATGAACTGTGTTATTTGCCCTGGAAAATTCTTGTTAGCACTCTGCTATTGACAGAACCACACAGAATTTGAATGTTGGCTTTGCTCCTCACAATCCCAGTCACAGCAGAAGGTATTTCAGATTCCCATGTTTTCTCAGGAAAGCCCCCATGCCAGGGTAACACAGGACACACAGGTCAGGCAGGGACTGGCAGGGCTGTGGGGGAGGATGCCCAAGGCCCTGGCCCCTGGGCTGCAGACATGGGGCACAGCAGTATTCAGAGGGATGTGGTGCTTACCAGCCCCTTCCTCTGGAGACTGGTGCAGGATTATTTCTCCCAGTGCATTTTTTGACTTTTCTCCCATCTAGTTCTATCGTTTCATCACAGCTGGATTTTCCAGCCATTCTTCCTTCCAGAAATACTGGAATTGGCCTATTAAAGCTATCCCTTTTTAATATTCCTCTGGAGTACCAGCACCTGCAGGCAGGCTCCCTTCATGGAAGCCCTGTCTCTGTCTCAGCACTGCCTGCTATGCTTCAACACCTGACCCAAAATCTGCAAAAGTCAAGATGAAGATTTCCTGTGGACCTTCTGGGCTTTCAGTCAGGCACTAGCTCATTTGTGTAGCATATGGTACTAGCCAAGTCTGATATAATCATGTTGTCATAGGTGGGGAAACTGAGGTCTAGAGTGAGTCAGGATATGGATCCAGCCATGTGGAAACTCAGTGCCCAGGCTCCACACATCCCAGGAGGATGACAGAGGGAAAGCCAGCCCAACTATTAGATGGAAAGAGCCATATTTTTGCAGTCAGGAGGGTTGAGGTTCCCTTCTATCATGTGAGAGCTTTTTAATAGGTTTGAACCAGGACTTCAGCCTGAAAGCCTTGCTCCCGTGTTTTTGATGACCCTTAGGCATTGTGGCTGCATGGCCAGATCGAAAGCTCAAAGACAGACTGGCCCTGTCGGGTGCTTCTTGGATAACAGCCCATGGGCTGTCGTTTCTGTTGGCTTGTGATACTCGGTGCATGTTTTCAAATACCAACTGGAGTTGTTTGCAAATGCCTAGTAAATCCCAAAATAGCCCCAATTTACTGAATTTTGTGAATAGCATTCAGCCCACTCCAGTTACAATAGCAGCCTCCTCCGTGCCTTGCCGGAGCTTTGCGGAGGTACAATATGAGAGGGGCGAGGAGTGAGGCTGGGCGAGCAAATGTTATTATTCCAGCTTGCTGCACAAACAAAGGATGCGATTTGTTTTCCTGGCTTCTAGAGCGTTTTATTTGTATCTGCTCCGATTCTTTTGCTGCATTCCTCGCTTTTCTTTTGTGGCTTTCCACTCTTTGGGGACTCATTGTCCTGGTGAAGAGTGGTCCCTTTGGGATGGTGCTCCAGAGCTGGAGGTCTGGTGCTGGGATGTGGATCACCTCTCATCTCCTCTCCCTTACGCGTGTGAAATCCACTTTAGTGCAGTGGTGAGTGTCCCCGCCTCTCACACGGGAGAGCGGGGTTCCATTCCCCGCTGGGGAGGCAGTGGTGCTGTTTAAGAGTTGGACTCGATGATCCTTGTGGGTCCCTTCCAATTCAGAATATTCTGTGATTCTGTGTGTGGGGGCTGTGAGGATGTCTGACTGCGAGCATCCTTTCTGCTAACCCGCAGTGGCGTGTCCTCAGTTCCCTGAGCTCTCTGGGAAGCCTGGCAGTTCAGGGGCTGCTCTACCCTCTCGCCCCAAGCTCCTCTTGCTCCTCTGTTTACATGGTGGAAAGTTTATCTGCTGTGGTTTCTTCCTGGAGTTCAGCAATGCGACACTGATGAGGAGTGACAGGAAGGTCACAGCGCAGAGGAGGAGAGGGTGGGGAACATGCCCCGAGCTCGGCTCTGCCTCTCCAGCCTCACTCTGTCTCTGCCCGGCACAGCCTTGCTGGAGCAGTGGAGACATCCCTAGCTGAGCTTGGGGTGGCCTTTGCTGTCCCCAGGGGATGTCTGCTTCATGTGAGACGGCCCTTTACGGCTCTTTAAGGGCCCTTTATGTATTCATTGTGGTTTGTTTCTCATTCTGCTTCTGGGTCTATGGGTGAGTGTGATGAGCCTGAGCGAGCTGCTGGCGACACGCGGGTTCCAATAACCCCTGCTCGGCTGTTTGGAGCTGGTGAGCTGCAGAGGGAGGTGGGCAGCCCTGTGCTCCTCCCTGTGGGTGCTCTGCGACAATCGGCGTTGCTTGAAGTGGGGAAGGGAGGTGGGACTGCCCCCAGGCCATCGGGCTCAGCAGAGCCCAGAGGCTGCCATGCCACACACCCCAGCGTGAGCATGGAGATGTTCACAAGTATGTTGGGATTGCTCTGAGTGGAGACAGGACCTGTCACAAAGCCGCAGGGTGCTCAAGCTTTATTTATTTTTTAGAGGAAGGGAGCACTGAGTGCTGTGCTCCCTCTCTCCAGCACTCTCTGAAAGTCTCAAACTGAGAGTGGGATTAGAAAGGGTAAAATTCATTAGTATCTTAAAAATAAAACCAAAACCATCGCTGTCTCTTCAGATTTGCTGTAGGCTGATGGACTATTGGTCCGCACCAAGCAGCGCTGCCCGGCAGAGACCTCTCTGAGGCTGGCTGGGGTAATTGCAGGCACGGTGCTCAGCATTCATATCCGAGCTTGGCAGCTATATCTAATCTGAAAATAAGTCACTATATATTTCATTAAACCAGCTGCTGCTGCTTTTATTTGCTTAGTTTGAATGATGCTCTGTTCTGTTGAAAACCAATTTGTTTTAGAAAAATGGCCTGTATTAGCAGCCCATGTGCTGCATGGCCCATCCTGCCCTGTCCCTCTCTCCATGGAGACTCCCAGCAGTGGGGCTGAGCGGCTGTCCACCCACCCTGCAGGGGATGGGACAGGAGGAGGCAGCCTCGTGGGTGACATCCTGTCCTGGGACACATATCCGCGTGTCCTGGTTGTGCAACAGTCCAGAGACCTTGAGCAAATCTCCTGCAAATGGTTCAGTCCTTCTGTTCTCTGTCTGTAAAGGAGAGCTGGAACAGCAAATTTGGAGGTCTTTGGGTTGCCATAAGTACCTGTAGGTAGGTGGGCTGACAAGATTTGCCTGTAATTTGGCCAGGAGGAGGTGAGTGGGCTGGCTTCACCACTTTTCCTGCTGGAGAGCTGCCTAGAGTAATTGCCTGTCCTGCCATGCTCGGCTTCGCCAGGTCTCTGTGGCTATGACACAGTCTGAAAACAACAGCAAATGAAACCTGTTCACTTTCCCCATATAACCCTGCCCCTCCTTACTGAATAGGGAAGTTGCAGGAATTGTGTTTGAAAGCTTCACACCACAGCTGTGAGGGGTAACAATGTACTTCCCTTGTAAAGTGGAACTGGAGATTCTTCGGTCATCTCCTGGAGGAGGGGTTGTTGCTTTGCAGAGGAAGCCCCCAGCTCCTGTCCCAGAGAGGGGGATGGGATGGGATGGGATGGGATGGGAGGAAACCTGCTCCAGCCAAACCCTTGTGCACTGGTTATGTGTGTATCTGTTAACATACGGCAATTAGGAAACTTACTTCCAGCACGCTGTTGGCCATGACAGAGTCCTGAACCCCAGCCAGCACTTCGCAGGAGGAGCTGCCATGGAAGAGGAAATAATGGGAATCTCGAGCTTTTTATAGCACTACCCGTTCTCTCTTGGCTGCCTGTGGGGAGCCTGATGTCCCTGGCACCACGCAGGATGGGAACCCACTGCAGGTGGGTGGGGCATGAGACCTGGCTCCAGGGGAAGGTGGCAACCAGCACTTCTGTGGGATGGGGAGGCACGAGATTGAAGGATGCTGGTTGACCACTCAGCCAAAACCTGTGTGTGTGAGAATGCTCCCTGCCTGTTAGGGGAGCAGGTATTTGGGAATTTTTGGAAGCTACTGGTGATTTTGTTGCCTTATCTGTTTGACAATTCAGCTGGACATGCTGAATTGGTCCTGGTTCTCAGACTGAAGCAGAACTTGGCTGAGCACATGAATATCCTGAACCCTGCCCAGTTGCCTAAAAAGGTCTCTAGAAAAGCTCAGCCTTGCTCCCATGGGAGTGATGGGAGTCAGTGAGCTGGGACTGGGACCTGCTGCTGGATGAGATGAGCAGTATGGAAACACATGGACAGGAAGAGGCAGTGTGGGAATTTAATTTTTTAATGATAGTTTAATATTTTTTTACATTAACTTAATTTGCTACAAGAGCAAAGGCTGGGCAGCAAAAAGGGAAGGAAGTCGACCTGACTGGTGACATGAAATGGTTTTTATAGTCATTTTTACCTGCATGGTGCAGTGCTGGCTGTGAAAGTGCTGCAGCTCTGGCCAAAGGTTTACAGGGATGATGAGCAGCAGTGGATCATGCATGTCCATGGATCCAGGAGGAGCTGTTTCTGGAAACCAGCAGGTTTCCTGGGACAGATTTATTGCTCAGAGCTGTGGAAGGTACCTCAGACCAGAACTTTCTCTGTGGTAGATGCAGCTTCTGGGATTGGGGCTGCTGCTGATAATATTTCCTGGGGATTAAAGTGCTCTCTGGAGTTTTGGAAAAGGATAAACCAATCTGATGTCCCTGTGCTGTTTCTGCCTCCCCTTGCATCCGAAGATAAGTGCAGGTGGTGCAAAGGAAAAAGAAAAACTTGCCAGAGCACGTGGTCAGAAATGTTCTGGCCCAGCTCTGTCTCCTGGTTCCTTCCTCACCTTTTTTTGTACACCTCAAGGTCATTGGGCTGTTGCTTTCCACAAATTGCATTTTCCATTCCCCTTCTTGCTCTTCTGTTCAGCCAAGTCCAGCTGCTGTGATTAAAGCACCCAGGTTCTCACTGCAATGGCCAAATGCCTCCCAGGAGGGGGATCTTTAACACACTCAGCCTTGTCACTCAGCAAGAAGCTGAATTACCCTGCAGATACAGGTGGGCATCTGTTAAACACCACCTCATCCCAAATGTGCCAGCTAATGAGCCCTGTCTCAAGGGCATCTCCCCCTTCCCCACATCTGGTTGTGTAGCCTGGTGCTCTCCCATCCCCTCAGAGCAAAATCTCCAGAGTACAAGCACATACCACATGGTCTGCCCTCAATTAAAGCACCTTTGCCTGTTGGTATTTCAGAGACGGAAATTACCACAGTCCAGCATGTTTAAATTAGGAGTGGCAGTGCAGGAATGTGCTGTCATGATGGTTACCAAGGGCTCTTTCAGTGTGATGCTGAGATTTGGGAATGCCAGTTAAAGAGCATCACTCTTTCATCCTGATTTTGAGTGGTGAGTATACAGCAGGTTTTGCTTGTCAAAAAGCAAAGAGGAGAAAATTGNAAAAGGGGGGGGGGGGGGGGAGATGTATTTATTACTGTTAACTGTCAGCATGGGATAAAAGACCAGCTGGATTCATAAACTCTGTGTAACCCACCTTGGGGACAGAGAAATCTTGGCTGCAGTGCAGGAGGGAGTTTTCACCAGGAGTTTATATACATGGCTAGAGCTTATGAGACCAGAGCTCTGCTGCTGCTGATGCGGTGGGAAGGGGTGATGAGACAATTCAGCTCTTCTCTGTGCTTTCTGGGGCTTCTGGGGACCTGCAACCTACCACACCAACCTGGAACACCATGCTGGGGTTGGGGGAATGCCAGCCCATGCAAAGCTCTGGAACCCTGCTGGCCTCTTTCCTCTGTGTCCCCCTGAAGGGAAGAACCCGTGGTTTATAAAAGTGAAATATAAACTGTCAGTAATTTTTCTGGTCTCCATGATTTAAGAATAAATGATGCCGTGACATCCATCTGAGCCAGCAGCTGGCTGTCACAAGGGGAGGGAGCACAGCAGGGTTTGAGGAGGAAACTGATGCCAGATTCAACTCATCTGTGTTGCTGGGGAAGCCCAGCACCCCCCTGAATGGTGCCCAAGCACAGCACACAAAGATGGTACCAACAGCCTTGGGCTGTCCTCCTGCAACCCACAGTGAAACAACTGCTCCAGAAACTCTTCCACACTCCTCTCTGCAGCTGTGGTAAAACAAATTACCAGTAACAATAATAACAAATGCCAGCTGAACCACACTGCAGCACAGGGCATGAATCCCAGTGCCCTTGCTGGGCTCAAACTGCTGGTTCGAAGGTTTGGAGCAGCCCCTAAAAATGCAAATTGTCATTGGTGATGTGAAGATCGTGTGGTTGTGGCCCCTTATCCTCACTGCCTCCCCCTGTATTGTAATTAGGAGTTTCCTTCCCCACACCGAGAGTGATGGAGCTGACATGCGTAGTTTTGGGGAGAATCACAACCTCCCAGAGAAGCAGGTCGTGCATGTCGTTCTCAGCATGCCAGTAGCACAGATACTCTGTACCCGTTGACAGGTTTCCTCCCAGTAGCCTGCAGTCCCTTTGCTCCTCAGCACTTTGATTTTCTACAAAGTTTGATTGGTCCTCACCTCACCTCTTGTTATTAAATGAGTATTTTTCTACCTGGTGCTTTATTTTTGTGCCTGCGGTGTTCACACAAGTGCTCTGTTAGGAGTCACGGCTGCTTTTGTGGGGAAGAATCAGGGTGAAGGGTGGCAGTGTTCCCTTTTTTCCTCTCCATATTAGCGAGACTCTGCTGAGGATTGTGCTGGAAAGCTGAACAGGGCGCTCCGAGGGTGGCCGTGCATCCTTCGCCTCCTGCGCTCAGCCATGTGCACACACGTGGTTGTGTGCGCCGCTTGCTGCACGCTCACACAGCTGAGCTTGTTTCTGAAAGGCTCAGCTGCTTAATAGCAGCTGCTCCTGGGGTCGGAGTCGTTCTCTTCGTGCAAGAAAAAGCCCTGCTTCCCTGCTAGAGAAGGTATTTAGTGGCAAGCGTTTTTTGCCCAAAGCCTTATTTGTGCTACCTGTGTTTGGAGACACCGAGAGAGCCTGTTGCTGTTCTGCCTGTCTGACTGAACACCATCAGAGATGATTTTGCAGGGGTAGTTCCCCAAGGATTTTGCTAAGTGCTCTTCTTCATAATAATTTTCCAAATGCCATTTGTACTCCAAGTAGAGTTTTATTGTGAGCATTAATAGCACAAAAAGTGTACTGTGCCTCTTCTTTGAGTTAACCACTCAAGCTGTGCAAATTTGAAACTCTATTTCTCTCCTTTACGTTAAAGTTGACCATATTTCATAACAAGATATGCGTTTGCAAGGGAAATGGTGTTGAGAACCACATTGTTATCTGCTGACCCCCACAGCCATGCTAAGAGCATCAGTGGGGCAAGAAAGAGGAGTTGCACTGATGAGAGGGTTTGGTTTTGGTTGAGAACTGTACTGAGTCTCACCAACTTTTCAACCAGGTACAAAGCATGGAGAGTGTCCCTGACATTGCCCTTGCTGACCTGAGCTGCTCCCATCCCATCCATGCACATGTGGAAGGCTCTGCAGCTGGCAGCTCTTCCCCCATATCCTGTCTGGAGCATGTTGCAAGCCTTATCTCTGATTAGTATTGTACTATCTTATTTTTGTTAAAAGTAACAAAAATTGAAGCCCAGTCCCTGTTCTGTGTTGTGAGTAGCATTTAAAGTTGATGATGATTGCAGTTCTTTTAGCCTCTTTTGTTGCACAGGGTGGTTTAGTATGTTTACCCACAGTATTTTTGGCATGTGGATTTCACAATTTGTTTAGCAATGTCAATACCATCTGGAGCATCGTCTATTTAAAGTACATTAGAGAGATGAGGAACAACCTATCATATTTTTCCATAGGGTGCATCAAGATTGGAAATGAGAGTCATTCAGAAAGGTTTAATGGGAAAGAGATGTTCGTTGCACTGCACGCTTGTCTCTTATCGCGAGTGGCTACAGCTCTGGTGCCATTCTTCTGCTGCTTTTCCTGATTGTATTGTGCCACTGTATAATACCTGCCTTGAAAAGTAAACAGAGCTGCCTTAAAGGGGAGATGAAGGGATGGGAACTTTGACTTATTCCCCTGAATTGAGTAGGATGGTTTGCAGGTGGTGATCTGTGGAGAGGCTATCAGACATGGTCTGTGATAAAGGCTGCAGGGGCGGATGTTCCTCTAATAGTCATGGAGGTTAATGGGGGCAGGGTAGGAATTTAATCCCAGTTACTGTGCTTTTGGGATGCTCAGAGCCATGTCTGCTCATGATCAGCCTTGTCTGGCTGTGAACCTGACATGTAAAGGGTTAGGGGCTCCCATGTTACTTGTCCAAGGGCTGGCCCAGTGTGAACACTGAGCCCTGGCTCATGGCGAGCTCCTGCTGCTGAAAGGGAAAGCTCTGCTCCTGCGCTCTTGTAGATCCCCTTTGCTTTGAGTAGCACCAGGGTTCAGCCCTTGTTCAGAGGCACCTGCAGAGCTCAAGGGACTGTGGTGGTGTCGGGGTGATGCAGCCCATCTTTATCATCAGTGTTGAGGATGCAGGGAGGGTGTCAGTGATGCCGGCTTCAGAGGTCCTAGAAATCCTTGGAAACGTTTTCTGTGTCCCATACAGGAATGCTGCCTCTGGTTGTGTCCTTGGGTACACACATGTGGAGCTGTGCAAGCCAACAAGTCTGGCTTTATTCTCCTGGTGCCAGGACCACATTTGGCATGGATTAGCATCACTGTGCTTTCAGTTAGATCCAATTTCTGATCTTCATAATGATACCAGTGGGATAGGCAGCCTTGGCCCGAGCCCCAGCCGCCTTGGGGAGGGCAGCTCTGAGGGCATGGAGAGTGATGCTCAGCTCATCTCTGAGGGCTGTTTGGCATCACTGGCAGTCTGTGAGGGCTGTCATTCCACCTTGTGAACCCTTGGAAGGGTCCTGGGGGAGCTTAATGCACATTCACTATTAGACAGTGAATCATCCGGGAGCATGAACCCTCCTCACTGCGTGCTCCCAACTCCTGTTATCCAGGGGGATTTCAAGGGATAATGGGGCTCAGAACACAGCTCACACCCTGGTGAGAGGAGCAAAGCCTGCAGATGAGCTGGGGCCAGAGATGCATGATCCCTCCTAGGCTCTCTATCTTCAAAGCTGGAGATGATTACTTGACACCTATGCAGTACTAAATCCAAGTGAATCCTAGCTGGAGGGTCCCTGTGGCATTCTGGCCCCTCGGGCAGCTGGTCCCAGCTCAGCGAGCTGTGGTCCCTCTCCAATGCCCATCACCTCTCTGCTGCTTGCGCTTCATAAACTGCTGCACTGCTAAAGGGCACTCTCCTGCTCTGCATCAAATGAGAGTAATTGAATTTCCCTTTCCCTTCGGTATTTAACATTATTTTCAGGTCGTGCTGGCATTAACAAGAGCCTGGCCGTGGTTTGCATAAGGATATTTATAGGCGCCTATGCAGATGAGAAGTGTTGTCCCCCTGCATCATGTGCCCGGCTTGAACGAATAAATTTCACATTGTTACTTTGAACTGGGTCACCAGAAACTTCAAAAATATATTCCTCTGATCATTTTGATACAGGTTACTTAACAAGGGAGATAAACTACTACTGCCACACGATTGTAGGGAGAAATGGATTTGCAGAGCCCAAGGCGGTGTCGGGGCGGTGGAAGCTGTTCTGATACACGCTCTTCAAAGCTTCCTACGTTTTGCCAGCCTTAGCATTTTTAATCATTTTGCTGGCTGGCATTCATCTGGTGAGAGTATCAAAGCACTCCAATGGGCAAGTGTTTCACCACAACCATTAGTACAATCCTGCACTTGTCAGCCTCTTCCCCTTCAGGAGATTGCAAGGAAAATTCCTTGGTGTTCTAAGTTACAGGAGTTTTTTGCTCTCATATAGAGAACAAGCTGTAATTAGTTCTTGCTGCTGGATTTGGGGATGTCAGGTTTATTGGAGGAACTTGGGTTAAACCTCATGTCGCTAACCCCTGCTGCCCAAGGTGCCTGCCAGGTGTTAGAAGGTACAGCCCATGGGAAACCTCCCAGTTCTTTCTCCAGCCAAAGGAACGTTGACATCCCTGGTACAGGAAACACTATGTGTTAACTCTTGCATGTGCTGACAGAAACGCTCTCCTGCATCGCAGGATGCAGATAAATACCCACCCTTAGGCAGCCGATTGAAATTGAGATCCAGGTAATAATTAAAATAATTGTGTTCACCTTGAACAGAATGGTGACCCACCCAAGTCTTGGCGTGCCAGCTGCACATTCATCACCTCACAGCCCGAGGTGCTACATGTTTATTTTAGTGCTGGCAGAGTGTGACAGATTCGTGTGACCAGAGCTTGAGCACTTGCCAGAGCAGGGGTACCAGGAGCTGCTGCACCTGCAGTGGGATGTGTCCATCTGTCCCTCTGTGCTGCTGGAGGAGGATGTCTGTCCTCCGCTCTCAGCTGTTCCTCTCCCGTGGCTAAAAGAAGCAATCCAAAGCAAACTGATACAACCTCTGCAAAAACACCTGTTACACTATTGCTGTGCCGTGGTTTTGTTTTGGTTTGGGGTTTTAATGGCTTACTGAGATGTTCAGATGAAACTATCCAAATCCCAAATTTCAACATTTTAACACAGCTTAAAATAGAAAAAATGATGACATTCCTAAGTGTGGCTGTAAAGTTGCGCTGAGGATCACATACAACCCCCCATGAAATCTGCAGATGCAGACCCTGCACTAGAGAAGGTGCAGGAGTACTAGGACAGAGGAGAGTTGTTTTCCCTCTGTGGGAGAAGAGGAACAATATCCCTGGGGGATTAGATGAGCCACCCAAGTCACCCAGGGGGACAAGAGCAGAGCAATGAATTTACTCCTGGACTAACAAGTCACATAATTTTAATTAGGAGACCATCCTGCCAGGACTTGGTCCTCAGTAATGGGCAGGGCTGGTAAAGTTGTAGTTGGGAAGCTGTTTCAGTCCATGACTTAGCTTGGCCACAGTGGAGTTACCTAGTCTTGGCACCTTTTACCTGGGATAGGGCAATAAATCATAGTTAACTTTAGATTAATCATTTCTATGCATCTCCTTGTGAAGATGGCACAGATTTCCCCACTGGGTTTCTCATAAATTGTAACAGCTGTGTGAAGAGAATATTTTCCTATCAAGAAAGTTAAATAGTTCATCTGTGCTCCTGGCTGTCCTAATATGTTTGAGAAGTCTTTAGAAGGCCCAAGAGAAATAATTCCAGATTATTGAAAGCAATTTGTCTTGTAGAAGGCGAACGTGCCTGCATTTAACCGTGTCCCTGTATTTTGGGCCTCTGATTCCTGGGGATGTAAGATGTTGTACTGTGCTTGCTGCGGTGGCTTCCTTGCTGCCGGCGGGAGGTGCTGGAGGATGAGCTGAGGCAGAGGAGGTGGTGCCTGCTCATGAAACAGAATCACAGAATCACAGAATATTATGAGTTGGAAGGGACCCACAAGGATCATCTAGTCCAACTCACCATCTAACACCCGTACAGAGACTGAGAGCACATCCCAGAGCATAACACCAACCTAGATCTCTCACAGTCTAGCAGGCCACTCCGAGCCAGAAGGGGCCCAGGATCATCCAGCCCTACACCCCCCAGCTAGACCATGTCACTAAGCTCCTCGTCCAGTCTTCTCTTAAACACCTCCAGGGATGGCGACTCCACCACCTCCCTGGGCAGCCCATTCCAATATGCAATCACTCTCTCTGTGAAAAACCGCTTCCTAACGTTAAGATTAAACCTCCTGCCTGTTCTGCCCTGGGATCTCATGGGCTGAGTGCCAGTCTGCTTTCTGACTTGCTGGACCACTTGGCCTCTGGATGAGGTGGGAAAGCCCAAGCCCACCATTCCTTTGGGAACTCAGTGAGCCACATGATTTCTGGGGTCATCTCTGACAGGCAGCAGAGGCACTATCCCTTGTCCCTCCAGAGAAGGATTTTTCCTCTTTCCCCATGGGCACAAGTATGAAGGATGAAAGAAGTTTTTGGCCCTCATAAAATAGAACAGATATATGTATACAATTGTTTATGGTGTTAATATTACATACTCGGGGATATTTTAATGTTACTAGTACATATAAATTGAGATATAAGTTTGTGTAGTTATATTGTAGATTTTGTAGAATATCTGAGCATTTGTGAACAATTGACTTTGAACTGTGTAAGTTTCAAAAAGCAGGAGACAAGAGCATGAAAGTCTAGGACAAGTCTCCAGGCCGACACCAGCTCTGTGTCTAGTTAATTAACAACAGGACCAGTCTGCTGAGCCCACCACACATTAATGGGAGCCTCAGCTGTGAGACAACTGTAACAATGGAAGCGCAACTGCAAAATCCTGTATCCACAGGAGCCCCAGACATGGGATGATTGAATCAACGGGCCAACCTGAACTGGTCTTGTGGCTGTAGTATAAAGGTTATGGAGAGGATGAGCCCTGACTTCCTCCAAAATCAAAAGAGGACCCTTCCTCACAATTAATGAGCATGCTCAGAAGGGGGGAGAGGGGGCTGTGTAAATTATCCAATTGTAATAACCCCTCCTATCCTCCTTCCCCCGAAGAGTTGATATATATTTATGAACGCCTAATGTATATGTATAATTATAGAATATAAAATGTGAAACCTACTGATGAACGGTGCACCCCTGACCTGGGAGTCTCCCATGCCACACGCCCCGTGCTCCTTTGCCTTTGCTTTATAATAAATTGCATTACAAATTATAATCCTTGTGAGCTCGTGTCTCACATGAGCAAGGCAGTAGCCATCACCATGCCCTGTTTGCCCACCTTCAGCCTCCCTGGGGCATGGCATGGAGCTGTTTGCTGCTGTGAGAAGCTACTCAATTGATCAGGAAGAAGTGATGGCATGCATGCCGTCCCCACGGGTCCTGGTTTGCTGCTGTGCTGAAGTGTCTGGGTGCAGGTGGCCCAGTGGCAGAGCCAGCCCTGCTCTCTGTGCTCACCAAGGGGAGGGGGGCTTGTCTCTCTGACTTGTGCTCTACAAGGAAGTGCAGATGTTTTTGTTTAGAACACGTTGCAATGAGTGTTTCTGTGGTGTCAATCAAACACTGACATTTTCCCAGGGTGAAGTTTGCTGAGGCAGCAATGGTGAACAGCAGATATGTGCAGGAGGGTTATTTCTGCCTGGTTTTAAGCAGCTACTGAGAATTAGTCTTTTATATCCAGGACAGTATAGTGTGGGCAGCAAAAGTAAAATTTCAAGCTGCAGGTACATAATTACGTGTTGTGCCTGGGGAGCTACAGCAGAGAGAATGGCATCAGTGGATCTGAGTCCTGCTCCTGCTTCTCAGTCCAAAGTCAAGGTTCAGCATCTCAGTCCAGACTTCTCTCCCCTTGGGTGCCTGTGGCTCAAATTGGGAGGCTCTGTGGAGCCATACCTGGCTTCTCAGCAGGGCCATGCCCTTGCAGGTCTACCCAGATTACAGCTCAGCATCTGTGGCAGGCAGGGGTCTTGCAGTTTGAGGACAGACAGAGACTAGCAAAAGGTCTGAGATGTTCCTGTGGGGAAGGTCCCTCTCTAAAATAAATGTAAGAACACTCTTAGAAAGTTAGTGTTACCTGTCTTAAGAAAAAAAAGAAAAAGATCAGGAGGGCTTGCTTCCTCTCCGCAGCAGGCTGTAATGAAGGCTCCTATAGAGTGTGTCTTAATCGCTGTGAAATTATCGCTTCATCTGTGTGATATATCCGTGTGTCTGTATCGGATCCCTCCGAGCGGTTCCGCTGTCATGTCAGCTCTGCCACGCTGCCGGCAGTGACTTGTCCGGCCCCCTCCCTGCTCCCCCCTCGCACTTAAGATAACACGGAGAGAATTTTTCAGCAGACAGAAGATGGTAATCCATAAAGATGGATTTGCATTAATGTTAACAAAGGCTGAGATGGTGACAAATGAAGGCCTTACCTCTGTGAAGACCCTCTGCCCTGGCAGTAGGGAACATGTCCTGTGGGGATGCTCTGGGCCAAGGCAGAAAGAAGGGTGTACTGGTGAGGAGGGGCTGCTCGTGTGCTCCTGCAGCCAAGGCTTTACAGCTGCTTTATTATGAGCAAACAGGACTTCAGTCCTGAAATCTTGGCTGTTCCTGTGGTATTTGGCATGGGAACACAGTATGCCAATCTTAGCAGGGCAGGATGGGCTGGAAATAGGATAGAGTTTCTGCCCTGCATCAGAACTACGTTGCTGTAGTGACTGTAGTGTTATTTTTTAATTCTTCTTGGCTGTGTGCAGACCTGTTCAGAATAATCCTATTTGTGTTGCAATAACAATAGAATTACTGCAGCGAGCATCAAACCCTGTGTAGGTCATAAGTGTTTTGTTTCATAATCTCAACGTGGTGATGATGATGATGACCTTTTGCTGCCTGCATTTCCATGTACCTGTATCTCATTCTTATTAAATATCCTTGCATTGAAATCTCTTGCTAATCTAATCTCCCCATGTGGCTGCTATATAATTATCTCATTTTGTAAAATATTGCATCTGTCATTCTGCCCCCTGCTTTTGGAGCAGAGGGAGGGTGAAGGAAAGAGGGGAGCAAGGAAGCTCCTGGAGGAGGCAGCAGTAATCCCACTTAAGTGACAATTTGTACTTTATCAGTTTGTAATCACTGCTGTGTATGCCACCTCCTAAGGACCATATTCCCATCACCGTGGGAGGCCGGTGAGGGTGGCCTCAAGCAGGAAACGTGAGCTGGGTTTTTTTGCTGTTTTGGGGGGGTCTAACAGATTTTGACCATGCACTTTTTGTTCCCCCTGTGGTTGCTGCCCCTGTAAGCATTAATTCCTTGTACAGCTCTGCAACAGGGATGGTTAGCAGACTTGTTTCACACTGACCTTCCTCTCTGGAATGGGGCTGGGTGCAAGCCAGCACTGCCTTCACCCCCTAAACCCAGGAGAGAGATTGTCCCTCCCCAGCACACCTTTCAGACTTCTGCTCCAGAGGAGCCTCTCATGCTGGAACCAAGGTGCTCCTTTGCTCCTCAGCTGGAAAGAAGGTGGCTGCAGACACAGCTCTGGAGAAGGGCAGCAGCAGCACCCAGAGCCTTTTGCTGAGTGGTCGTCTCTCCAAGGTGACCCAGGGCCCTTCCCCACGAAGCCACCTGCTAATCAACACCTTCAAATAACAAGGTGAACACACAGCCATTGTCTAATACAGAACACAGGGCATTGGGGAACCAAGAGCCACAGGGCTCTGTTTTTGTAAACCATCCCCAGGGAAGGACTGGAGCACATCTGCTCTGGCAGGTTCTTTCTAGAAATAGCAAGTTTAATTAATCATCCTGTTTTCTTTCCTTAAACTATTTAAATTCTTTTTTTCCCTCAAGGGATAATGCATTGCTGCCTTTTAAATAAGTACTGCAGTTGTAAACTCCTGGCATACTTCTGTCTGGGAGCACATCTGTCTTCTGGCTTGGAGCACATCTGTCTGTGCCTCCCAACCCATCGCTCCCACATTCTGGCACAGTGGGAAAATCTGTATTTCCAAAAGGAATCACGTGGATACTTTCAGGCTGCAGAGGGTGTCAGATGGAGAGCCCTTTATCTTCTAAACCCCCTTATCTTTTAATTCTAAGACGTTTTTGTCTGACAGTTCATAAATTAAAAATGTTTCTTAGGTGACTTTTTGCTCCCATTTCGTATGTACGGCATGTAAAGACTTTCCAGGCATTTGAGTTCTGGGAAGAATTATGCAAAATGAAAAGCTCTGGGTTTATGTTCTTATGGGATGCGCAAACCATGATGCTAGAGAGACTGTGCACTTAAAAAATACTCAAAGTTGTGAAATTTCCCTGTAGCCCCAGCATCGCCCTGAAAACACATCAGAGGTGTGGATTTACTATCACACTCGGCTCTGTTGCAGTGCAATTCATGTGCTGACCCTGACCTCGTGCTGCTCTCTGGTGGCTGAGGGCAATCTCGATGTCACAGTGATCCCTTTGATCTTGTGGTACCTTCAGTGCTGGCTAAGGACGTTTGTGCCAGACTTCACAGGTGTATGTGGTGTGTGCTGGACATGTGGGTTTATAGAGAGCTGTTATAGCATGCCTTGATCACCTCGGCAGAGAGACCTCTGGGACTTGGCCAGACCAGCTGCTGGGAAGCAGGTGAGATGCTGCGAGCACCTGGTTTGCATTGTCATGCTCTTGAGTCCCGGGACTTCTCTGGCACATGGGGACAAGTGCTGGACCCTTTGGGGATGTGTCACCTGGCACTGCATGGGCTGCCACCTCTTTCCAGGGGATATGAGTGATGGTTACTGCCCTGAGCATGCAAGGGTGAGTCTCTCTATCCATGACTGACATACCCCACATCTCCAGCAGCTTGCCCTGCCTGCCCATGCAATTGGATTTGTTGCCTGTTTTCTTTCTCCTCTTGACTTTTTCTGCCTCCTCCTTCCCTCTCTGCCACATGGTCACAACCTCTGGTCATAGATGGTTTGTTTCCACCACCATCTTGTCTTACTGACATTTCTCTTCAGGCTCTGCCTGCTTCTTTGTACCCTGTTTCACCTTCTTGTCCTGCCTGTGTTAAACGTTTTCCCCTCTGTGCTCTTGCCATGCTTCTCTCAGGTCTCCAAGCCATCATCCTCAGAGTCATTCTCCTGTCAAGCTGCTGCAAAGGCATTTTTCTCTCTTCTGTCTCTGCAAATTGACTTTTCTTCTTCAAAATACCCCCTTCGCCAAGGCCTTCTGTAGTTTGCCGTGGGCTTTGCTCCTGCTCATTCTACCCACCCTGAAGCGCATTTCTCTGTGTTGTCTCATGTCTCTGCAACAGCCCCCCCAAAAATACAGGCTGAGCTCCTTGATGGCTTCCCCAACAGTGGGGCTTGGCTGTGCTGTTTGCCTGCATGAGACGCCCGGAGCAAAATCCATCTCCCATAGGCAGCTCTTTGCACCTCTGTGAGATTCCAGGGGAAATATAGCTGCGTATATATTGATAAGATGTACAGAGCAGAGAGGACAATTGAATTGCTGAGTGGCACATGCATCAGTGTCCCTGACAATCCGGTAATTAGCTGGCATAGCAGAGCAAGCCGCAAAATGAGACTGGCAACTTGTTTTCAGACATTAGGGGCTGACTCCCAGCAAATACCTGCTCTCTGCTCTGACATCTGGGTCCACAGTGAGACCTGATGGCTGTTTCCCTGTAAAGTCATTGTCACCTTGGAGATCCCTAACAATGGGCAGACAGGGACAGCAAATCCTCTCGCAGACGCCAGCAGTCTCTCCTTGACACAGAGCAGGGATGGAATGGTGGATGTCCCCACTTCACTGCTCTCTCACCCCCTCCTTGTGCTCAGTTGGTGTCTTTGCAGGATTAGGGGGGGTCACACTTGTGGCACGATGGCAGCACCCCAAACCCTTACTACTGGAGACTCTGGGTCTCTCTCCACTCCTTCCTGCTGGGGGGAAGGTTGCTGGTTCTGTTGTTCTGGTTGCTGTGTAATGTGTGCCTCTAATGGAGATGTCTTTGTCCTTGGTCAGAGCTGGGGACACCAGGGAAGCAATGTCACTCCCCCAGTGCAGGGCCATTGCAGGCAGACACAGCAGCAGACCTGTACAGGTGGAGTGTGGTGAAGAGGGATCTGCACTGCACTCATAAGCAAAAGTCTGTTGGGGAAAATGGATGCTCTGGGTGAAATATTCCTGCTCTGGTCCCCCAGCATGGGCTTTTAAAGAATTAACCTGCTTTGGAATAAGAGGTAATTGGGTAGATCGGAGATTTGTATGAGATATGGTGTGAGTTTTCTCAGTCCTGTTGAATTCCCTGTCAGTGACCAGCTCTGTTGAGGGTCTTTGTATATAGTTTGGGAAAGGAGGCTGAGAACACCACATCAAAGGTGCCTGGTGCTCCTGGCTTGTCCTGGGGAGTGAGAATGAGTCAAGTGCAAAGAGCTTCAAAGGACATCAGGTAGTGAGCAGCTGCCTGGTAAAGCAGCAGACGAAATCCAGCATCACTGAAGGCTGAGTGACGCACACGAGCAGAAATGATCCTCACATCCGTAAGCAGTGCGGTGGTCTGACCTGGCTGTTGCTGGTGAGGAGCCCTGTCTTGGTGTTAGGGTTAACACTTCCATGAAAACATTGACTCAGTACTTTGTCACAATCACAACCGCAGGTTGAACGCAATGGATTTTTAGGAAACAAAGAGAAAATTAAACCCAGAACACAGTCACGGATTAGTTGCATTAATCTACTGCGTGTCTGCATGGGAAATAAATACTGCAAGCAGCTCTGACTCCCTGGGTGTGGAGCCAGGGCAGGGACAGAGCAGGTTGACAAAGGTGATGGACATGCCAAAGCTCATAAGCTTTGGCGATGGCAGCAATGCTCAAAAGAGGCAGAGGGGTGGCTGGGGCTGTGCAGGCAGGGCTGGGCTCTATGAGGTCAGTAGGAAATGTCTTTGTTACTGCTAATCAGTTGCTGGGACATCAAATTAAATTAATAGATGGCAGGAGGAGAGGAAACACACGTGGCTCCTCTATAGCAGGAGGAAGGAGAACGGCAGAACTGGCTGCCAGATGAGTTTAGAAAGCTTCCAGAAGTAATTAGACAATTTTGTAAGAGGAAAATACTATTGAGAGTGTTGCTGGCACTGCCAGTGATGAACTAAATCTCTGCACCATGGGATGCTGGAGCTGAGGAGGATGCAGGAGCATCAGTGGGTGCTCATGTGACCCTGAGACTTTCCCTGGGCATGCCTGGAGGCTGTGCTTGGGGAGATGGTCCTGGACTGACTGAAGGTGGTTCATCTCTGCTCTGGGTGGCTTCACCCTGCTCTGTTGGGGACATTTGCACATACTGGACAAATGGAGCAGTGATTTGGTAGCCTGCAGATCAGAGGAACTGAGCTACCACTGGGACATCAGTAGGGCATCATGCTGACATGGCTGTGAGTCCTGCAGGGGTGAGGATGGCTGGTGGCCCTAAAAGCCTGGTACCGAACAGGTATGGGAGTTGCAGTCACAGGAGGATGGAGGTGTGGAGGGAGTTGAGCTGTCAGGGGATATCTCTGGGCAGGAGGCGTCACTTGAGGAGCTGTAGGTGGAAATCAGAGCTCTGCATGGCACCAGGGCAGTACCCAGCATCCCTGTAAGACTAGAAGGCTTGGCCTGTGCCTCAGGGCAAAAAGGTCCTTTGTGTTCCTGTTTTCTGGCATTGTGAAGGTATGTTGGACTGTTACCTTTATGGGAAGGAGCCGGATAGTCACGGAGAGAGTTGGGAAATGAGAAATACCATGTTATCATCTTCCATTAGTGGCCATTGATGTTCCTTGATGCTGACACTCTGCTCAGTGCCTGGCCAGTTTGTCGCTGCTGCTGCAGTGCTGCTGCCATTCCAAGGAGCACAGGACACCAAGGCCATGTAGGGAGAGGGATAGCAAAGCAAATAAACCGAGTGCAACTTAAAACCTCTCCAAGTGTGCAGAGTTTTGTGACTAATATTAACGTAATTGCTGTCATGCTTTTAACATAATGCTTTTATCTCCCAGATAGACTCCTTCTGGTCATTAATCCCAAGGATTTCTAAGCAAGTGAGCATCAGAGTGATGCAGTTATGCCCAAGTGTGGTCAGAGCTGTGCAGAGCATCCTGGAGCAAACCCAGGATTGGGGCTCCCCATGGGGGTGTGCTCACAGCTTTGCTCCAAACCCTCAGAAATCCTAGGCCTGGACAAGACTGAGTGTATTTTTATTTTCTTCTCTGTATGGTTTCTTTTCTTGTCTGTACTGCTGTGTCCTGCTGGCCCAGAAACCCACAGCAAAAGCTGCCTGACAGCTCTCTCAGTGTGCCCACACCATCTCCATGCTCTGCTCAGGATCTCTCTGTCCCTTTTTAACCTTGAGGAGCAGTGCTCAGGAAACAGCTTCAATCTCTTTCCCATCTCTCTGAGGTTCATAGAATGCCAGGAGGGACAGTTGAAGCCATCAGCTCTGACCTCCTGCCTAACATGGGCCAAGGAATTTCACCCAGTAATTCCTGCCTTGAGGCCCTACCTTCTCTCTGAGCTGGAAAGCACCACATAGATGGACCCAGTGGCGATGTGTCTAGTTTTGAGGTCATTCTTGTCTCGTGTAGGATTGTCTGCTGAGGTTTTTGCTTTTGGTTATTTTCTGTGTGGCCTTTCTGCCTGCTGTGAGCTGGGTCAGATCCGTATTTGCAGCTGGACCTGCTTCTGCTGCTGGAGGAGGATCTGCTCACAGAAGCCTCCTCCTGGAAGCTTGCTCCAGGCAAGACTCTCCAAGTCGTTGCTGCTGGAGACTCCCAGCCACACAAAACAGCCACTGCAGCATTGGCAGATCCAAAGGAGGGATGGGGGTGAGGAAATCAAGGAAAATTTCTAGGAAATCATTTTAGTGCCTCGTTTATTTACTGCAAAGGTCTCAAAATGTCACCCTGCTCCCTCGATATCCAGCCATGCTGAGGGTGAGCTTCCCTGGGGTTTCATGACTGTGGACGAGGAGCAGCCCTTGCCAAACTGCAGCCTTGTCCTAGTGCTTAATTAAGGTGACAGGAGGTGACACAGGGTGCCAGCCACACTGGATTCTGCAGCACAGGGATGCTCTGGAGACTGCTGTGAGCCTGAGAGAGGCCTGTTGTACCTGCTGAGCCTAAAATTATCTGCAAGCTATGTTGGGAACAAGGGCATCCTGTCCCTGCTACTGCAAGGAGTGAGAGAGAAGGGCTTGAGGAAGGGGCCATGGCCAGGATGAGAGAACCTCTGGGCATGTGGGCACAAAGAGGGCACCTTGGCTGTGTGTCCCCATCCCACTTGCATTATACACTGCACACCTCCTTGAACTCGTCTGGATTTCAGAGGAAAAATGAGCCAAACCCAAGCACTTGCTCCCTCCTACCTTCCCCTGCTCCCCCATTGCCTGTGTGAATGAGAGAGTCTGGCGTATTTTTCGCCATCAGGCAAATTCCCATTTCACATGCTGCTCCCAGCATGTCCACAGCTGTAGCTTGGCACCGGGGGCGTGCCAGACCCGGCAGAGGCTGTGCTGGAGGGCAGCAGCATGCTGCAGAGGATTTCAGGCCTTTCTGGCCTCGCTGGCTTATGGCTTTTCCCCTCCCTCCATCCCAGTGAATCAAAAAGGATTCCCCTCCTTGTGTTCTTTGTCCGTTTGGAAACCAGCCGCCGCTCACAGGAATGCAGAGGAATGCAGCAGGCACCTCCCACACTCTGCCCATCTCCATCCCCGTGCTGCAGGCTCTGGCCGGGCTGTGCTCCTCACCCCTGTCCCGGGGTCTGGCCGGGCTGGCAGGCACTGCAGGCAGCTCTCCTCCGTTGACAAAATGCTTCCGACCACGCAGTCAGAACAATTTTGACATTTTGGGGAAAGAGAGGAATCTCACCCGGCATTGTGCATGGTTGGCAAAACTGTCACTGACAGCATGAATAAAGGTGGATGGCTCTCAATCAACCTTGATTTGCTGTTTATTTCTAGTTCAGACATATTGTCAGCAAACCATCTCTCAGATCAGGTTGGAGGATTCTTGTATGCAAGTGTTGCATTGTAACGATATCTGTGGCCTTTGGCATGTTGTGAAGCAAGAGGTAGGATGCCTGCAGAATCCTGCGGGGCCTGCAGGAATATTGTGGGCATCACCACTTGCTTTTTGGGTTTTGGCATCTCTCTGCTCCCTGTCCTGCAAATACAGCCTTGGAGAGCCGTGAGCTTTGTGGGCTGTGGCAGGTCTTGATTTCAGCCATGGTACACTCTGACCTGCTGCAAGGGTTGATGTGAGTATGTGGGAAGTGGACCCTGAGTGGCGATTTTGAAAAGAAGAAGCCTTTCCAAATCTTACCAGGTGTGACAGAGAGACCAGGTCTTTGCTTCTTTCTCTGTTCATTGAGTGGAGCGTTCAAATATATATATAACAACCTTTACAAGGCAAATGCCATTGCTGAAGCACCAAGATTTGCTTTGTTCTTGTCAACAGGCTGCTCTGACACTGCTGCACCTTGGCAGCTCTAGGGCTGTCTGTCCTGTCCCACACATGGGCACTCTGGCACGTGCTCCTTCGGGGCACCCATCCCCAAGGACCAGCAGCAGCCGCCCTGCGGCTCAGGGTGCTGAGCTTTTCTGGAATACTTCCCCAGGGGGATGTTCAGAACACCCCACTTTACCATTTCCCTCATGATGTGCAGATGTGTTTTCCCAGTGAAGTGGAAACACTGCACTGGGAACACGTGAACGTTTATTTTCCGTAATCATCCCTGAGACCATGTTCTTCCAACTCCCCCTAAAGTGGCCTTTTATACTGATGCTCTGAATTAACTCAGATGACATGGGAGCGTGTGCAGTTCAGTGCACATCATCACGATGTGTGTCCTCTCCATGGCCTGTTCCAGCAGACAACTTGGTTGCTGTCAGAAGGAGGGTTTGGTTGTAGACCAGGGAGGAGCTCATTCCCCTACAATTTCCACACTGGGTGTTGAAGTCCCCTTTAGGAGGTACAGTCAGGATTTCAGTGGCTGCAAACCTTCCCCTCCAGCGTATCCCTGAAGGGACCCTGTGAGACCAGCAGTGCTCAGACAAGCTGCCTGCTTCATCCTCAGCCAGAGTGAGGGGCCAGGGCAGGGACCATCCTGTGGCATCCATGCCAGTCCTTGCTGGAGCAGAACCTGCAGAGATTATGTAGACACACTTGATTCCCATGCATGAGTTTTGGCTTCCCTATCTATAAAATAGGGGTGTCTTCTTTTTTTTTCCCCTGGTGCTCTATATTAAGGGTCACCCTTATGGTGCTGTAGTTTTTCCTGGGTGGTTCTTGCTGGTGGGCCTAGAAGGGCAGGAAAGCATCACCTTCCTCTGAGCTTTGGCAGTGGTTCTGGTGCAGGGGAGTCGGGTATCCATGGCAGCCCAGTTCCCCACAGCCACAGTTTGTTGCTCTCCTAAAGCTGCAACAAGCATGTGATTCAACGGGTTGATTGTATTGAGTATTTTACTTCTCTTCCAGTGTACGGTGCCATATGGGAATGTACCGTCATTCAATTATGGCTTCTTTTCATCTCTAAATAAAATGATTTGTTAATTTGAGTGAGAGATCACTGTGTGGCCGGAATGCTTTCCCTGCAATGGCAAACAGCTTGCATGCTTGCAGAGATGGATGGTGAGCTGATGCCACTGGATACTTTCTGGGGTTGTTTTCAATTTAGCTGTGAATTGAATGAGAAGGAAAACGTTTCTCTTGGCAATTTGATAGGCACTAGCTCTTCTGACAGATGTTGGAGTTTATTATCCTACTGGGACAATGTTTTGTAGTTCAGAATTGCTAATTGCTTTGAAGGCTTGGTGCTGCAGAAGGAGCAGGATGTGGCTGTCGGCAGGTAACAGGTGCTACCAGCACCCAAGAACCTGGGGTGATGGACTCTGTTGCCTTCCTGCTAATGGCTTTTGACTGTGGCTGTCAGCCCAGCCTTGGCACTGCATCCTGGCAGGCTCTGTGAGGTTTGTCAGCAAAGCTGTTACTGACTCCTGTCCCTGGAGAGCCGGTGCTTGGGCAAGCCCCACAGTGCGAGCACCCATCCTGTCCTGCTCTCTCCAGTTGCTGGGTGGCACTGACTGCAGGGGGGGCTGGCCAGTGCATGGGTCTATGTGTGCCACTAGGCAGGCACTCCTGGCATGTGGGACAGTCAGTCTATGGGGCAAAGCCCAGCAGCTGGTGTAAATGGAAGTCTTTCCCTCTGGTGCAGGTGCCACAAGCTCTGTGGCACTCAAACCATGCTGGTGGCTCTCGGCCACCTTGTCTGTGTCGTGATATCTGGGGGCTCTCTGGGTGCTGCCACATATGGGCTCACTTCCTTCCCATGACCTTGGTGCCAGGGAACTGCAGCATGAGCCAGAGGGGCAGTGCCTACCTCCTGCAGCCTGACTGCCCATCCCCGGGACCGTGTTTGCTCCTGCCCTTTGTGCTGCCTTTTGTGCTGCTCTCCTGCTTCAGATCATGGCAGTAGGTCTGGGAGAGTGCTGCTGCCCTCCAGTCCTCCCCATGTGTTTCAGGAGGAAGGCTGAAGATGCACAAAAGCAGTTAAGAGGAGCCGCGGGCTTGTTAACGCCAGTTATGTGCAAGCCCATCCTCCTGGAGCGGAGCAGAGCTCAGGCAGAGGTGAGGGTTTGCCTCTGCAAACAGCACTTGGCAAACATCAGATGGCGGGACCGTGCCAGCGACAGGGAGCACTGGGTGTTTGTTCTGCTAGCCAGGCCATGCAGGTGCTGCTGGAGCTGCTCAGGGCTGGATTAGGTGAGGATTTTCGGCGGAAGGCTGTGAGAGCAGCTCTGACAACAGAAACAGAAGCAGCAGCAGCAACGTCCTCTGGCAGAGACGTCAGCGGGTTGTGCTCCTCCCTGCATCGAGCTGTCTCTCTGCCCTTCGTTCGGAGGGTACCGAACGCTGTCGGGACCCTCAGCCTCGCTGTCTGCACTGCTTGACGTGCGCCAGGACCGGGAAAGGACGCCTGGGGCTGCACAGCCACGCCAGGAGTGCGAGCCATGCCCAGGGGTCCCTCTGGGATGTGCTCTCGGTCTCTGTACGGGTGTTAGATGGTGAGTTGGACTAGATGATCCTTGTGGGTCCCTTCCAACTCATAATATTCTGTGATTCTGTGATTCTGTGATCGCGGGGTGCAGGCAGCAGCAGGGGTTACACCTGGGCAAGCACCTGCATTTTGGAGCCCTGCTTGCCCACTCGCTCCTGAAGCCTTTCCCGGGAGGACTCCCTTTCTGTGCGACTGCCCTGCCACCCCTCACGTCCCTCCCTGCTGCGCCGTGAGAGCTCGGCAGTCCCAGTGTCCTTCCTGTGCCCTTGGAGACGGCGAAGCCTTTTGCAGCGCCAGGCAGCAGCAGTCATCTTGGGGTTGGTGCTCCCTGTGCTGCCCGTGGGATTCCGGTCCCTGCAGAGAGCACGGGGTGCTGGAGGCTGCCCAGGAGGCAGGAGGGCAGCAGGCTGCACCGTGCCTGAGCTGAGGAGAGCAGACAGCCATGAGTTTTCAGCCCTGGATGGTGTTTTATCTGTTGAGTGCTCTGCTCCTCTGGTGCTGCTGCTTGGCCAGAGCTTCATCACCACCCAGCCTGAAGCTTTGGTGAAAGTGCTTGCAAGGAACTGAGCTGCATCTGTCCTTCTGACCATGCTTTGCCTTCCCACAGGGACTTGTCCCCTTGTTCCCTTGCTTCCATCCTGGTATTTTTATCTTCTTAATCCTTAACACAAATTCAGAGCCTGTTCTGCATCTGAGATTCATGTTTCAAGTGGGGCCTGGCTAGTCTCTTAATTCTGCCTTTGAGTTACTGTCTGGGCTCAGAGGAATAACTTTGCCCCTCTGTGCTTGATGTCCCGTGGGTCGTGCAAAGCCGATGGTGAGCGATGCAAAGAGCAGGGAGCTCCGTTGCTGTGCGTGGCAGCATCACTGCCCAGGGCTCAGCTCTGCTGGAAGTCGCCACCGCAGCTGTGTGCGGGAAGAATGAAGGCTGGGGCCCTGGGAGGACCTGGCACATCCACAGCCACTGTCCCAATGTCACTGCTTCCAACCCAGCCCCAAGGTCAAGAGCAGAACACAGGACGTGGAAGTGTTTGACATTTGAAGGTCGGTTGTGTTCAAAGCCAGAGGTCTCTGCATCTTCCCTGTCCACAGCTAATTGTGACAGGGATTAGTTTGGGTCAGATTAAACTCCCTCCCTGTGTTGTTAATGGTGAGAATTAAACCATCTCTGGCTCCAAAACCAAACCTTGGACTCCAGCACTCCTGAGCCTCAGGGAAACCGGAATTTGAAACCTTGGCTCCAAACCTCCCATGTGTGTCTAATTAAAGCTGAAATAATCAAAATGAGGGGCATACGTGCTCTTTTCTAATGCTGTTTGTGCCCAGCCCTTGTTGGGCTGGGTCCTGGCGGGGTACCTGGGGCTGTCTGCTGGAGCTGGGTATGCTTGTGCCTGGTCCTCTGCAGGGGAGGGACTCAAACACACTGTGGGTTTGAGTGAAATTGAGAAGAAATGCAATCTGCACATGTTTTAGTCCATATCATGTTTTCTGTCAGATTCTTTGGGGGGTTGGGGAAAAAAAAAAGGATCTCAAAAATGGGATCTAAACAAGTTGACTGAGCTAGAAATAATTTTTTCTCTGCCAGTCTCCTCCCACCCCAGGACAGACTCTGCTGCCTACAGCCTCCCCATCACTGGAGTTGGAGCACTGCTGGGTGTTTTGGTCTAGACAGAGCTCCTGTGACCTGCAGCTTGCCCCAAATTCCCTGGGGCAGCTCCTTGTGCGAGCAGCACTGGTGTTTATGGGTCACTTCCTCCCCAGACAACCCCTGGGACAGGTTTGTGTCTGTGGGAGGGTGAGGTGTACATGCTCTGTCCTCCTGAACACACCGGTGATACTCACGTCTTGTGTCTATTCCTGCTTGACTTCCGTGGAGAGAGACTTCCCTCCTGTCTGGCTCTAAGAAATAGGGACTGAGCCCCCTGCTCCATGGGAGGACATGCCAGGGAGGGTGGTGAAGCACTGGCACAGGTTGCTCAGAGAAGTTTTGGATGCCCCATGCATGGAAATGTTCCAGGCCAGGCTGGAAGGGGCTCAGACCAGTCTGGTGTAGTGGAAGGTGTCCCCGCCCATGGCAATGGGGTTGGAACAAGATGATTGTTAAGGTCCCCCCTGACTCAAACCATTGTGTGATTCAGTGATTCCATGTCAGTGGGGTCCCTGGAGGAGGCTGAGGGATTGAGGGATGGAGCACAGCTGCCTGTTACACCGGACACCTGGGCCAGGTGCTGCTGGCAGCACCTCTGGGGTTGTGGTTTGAAACATTTCTCTTCCCAAGGCTTTTGTGCTGCTTTGTCTTGGGGGAGCTGTGCTGGGGAGGGCAGCAGGCACCCCCAAGGCTGCAGGGAAATGCAACAAGTCCACTCTGCTTCCTAGAGCTCAGCAATGGGCATGGGAAAATAAGGCTGCACAGGTGGCAGCTCGCATGGAAGGGAGGCTGCGAGCTGAGCAGGAAGGGTGGGCAGCAGTATCCCAGTGCCGGGGATGCTGTGGGATTGAGCAGAGATGCTGTGGATTTGTTAGCACTGTAATGAAATGAATTTTCTTGCTCCTGTGGTACCGCAGGGTCTGAAACGCCACTGGAGCAGCAGCATTTCCCTGGCTCCCTGCGTGCCGCTGGCACCTTTCCAATGTGCTGCATCGGTCTGTGATTCCTGAGGAGGGGCTGGGCCTGGCGTGCAGGCGTTTTCCATGGAGGGGCTGTTGGATGTGGGCACTTAGTGCTTTATTTCAACTTTTCTCAGGGCTGCAGAGGGAGGAGAGGCGGGAACAAAGGCTAAGAGGAGAAGTGATGGAAATCTCAGCTGGCTGCAGGAGAGATGGAGAAGCAGATTGTAGTGTAGAAGTCTTTGATTGACCACAGTACCATTTTGTGGCTTTTTCTCCCTCTCTCTGGATAAAGCTGCACTGTGACATCCATGCCATTAAACAGGCCATGTTCAAAAGAGAAAATTGCTGCTATTTTCCCCCTTTACTTTACTGCCATAAAAAATTGATCCCACATATCTTCTTTATTTCAAAGACTGCTAAAAAAATACAAAATTCTCATTTTGGTTTCTGACAGCTGCATAAAGCATTTTTTAAATAAAAGAGATGTGAAACATGTAAAACAAAACAAACAAAAAACTAAACTCTTCCCATCCCATGGAGTGTTTGCTCCAGAAAGATGCCTGTATTTTAAGAAGTCAGGGAAGAGAGCGCAAGTGTGACAGTGTGAGAAAGGATTTGGTTTCTCTCCTGAGGCTGGTGATCAAAATTATGCCTTTGCTGATAGTTGGACAATAGCTGGAGCAGCAAACTCCCTTGCCTATCTGGCAGGGTTGTGATGGACTTCCTTCAGGAGCAGAATGCTTTTAGAGGGTAATGGCAAAGAACTTGCACCAATGTGGGATGGCAGCACACTGGGGACTGAGATCTGATGGGGCACTTGGCATCAACAGGCTGACCACTTTAGAGCAGTGGTGAGTGTTCCCATCTCTCATGCAGGAGACTGGGGATTTGATTCCCGCCAGGGAGGCAGTGTGCAGTTTAAGAGTTGGACTTGTGGGTCCCTTTCAACTCAGAATGTTCTGTGTGATTCTGTGTGTGACCCTGGATGCTGGGAGAACTGGGATGTTTGAGCTGCTGCTGAGCTGTGATCTTTCTGACCACACCAGCAGTACCCATGTCTTGCCTCTGTCCCTGCTCATCCTCCATGGAGTGTGACCTCCCTCCTGGCTGGCAGAGTGGCACCCTGGGAAGGTGATGGGCAGGAGAAAAGTGAGAGGGAGAACATGTAAGGGATTTAAATGGAAGTTCCCTGTGGAGGAAGGGGATGGAGCTAGGCCAGGTAAGGACTGGGTCAGCTTTGAGTCAGTGTTAATGGAGCATGTGAGAGGAATGGAGCAGTGCGGAATGAAGGGGAATGTGGACCCAGCAGGAGGGGGCTGCAAGGAGCAGGGTAACCGAAGTTCATGTCAGGTCAGCTCTCACTGGAGGAGGTAATGATCTTAATAAGAATCATCCCATTTAAACAAGATGCTCTTCTGGAAAGATGATTAAGCTGAGAGAGTGTTGAGAAAGTGCCGAGCGGAGCTGCCAGGACTCCAGTGTGCAGCAAGCTGCTGCTCCCTGCTCTCCACCTGCTCTCCAGCTCCTCCACTCTGCTCCCTTCCTGATCAGCGACCAGTCTCCCACAGCCATGGGCACAGGCACAGCCAGGACACCGCTGCCCATCCCAACATGAGGGTGGGTACCACTCTTCAAAGCCAACAAGGATTTCCAGATGAAGGGTGGCCTTTTGCTCATTGCCTGACTTGGCTGGATGCCCCAAAGGTCTGCGATTACAGGAATGATTCCTGGTGATGGGTGCGGAACAGGGTGTCCCTGATGATGGTAGGTGGGACAAAGCTTGACCAGAGAAGAAAGGTGACAGCATGATGAGCAGTTTTGAGCTGCACAGGTTATAAATGGTATCACCAAAGCAGCATCACTGCGTGCCCAGCCTGCTCCCTCTGTGCAAGCAGGGCCATCAGGAGGGCTATCAGATATGCCACCAGATGCTTCCCATATCTTCTTCCTGCTCCCATTGACAGCTGTTTGCCTTTCATGTCCGGCAGGCCTCTGAGTTATGAGGCTCTTTCCTCCACCAGGATCTCAGGAGATGATGAAGAGTTAGATGAGCTTCTCCATAAATAGCTCTGCCATTAAAAACCCTCAGCTCCTGTTTTAATGTTAGCAGGATTAGCTGTCTGCAAAAGCACAGGCTTAAGACTCAGCAGTAGGCTTTGCCCTGGTAATATGTCTCTATTTTCTCAGGCTTGATTTCTCCAGCCAGCCTGGCTCTGAACGCAGTAAATTTTGTTCTTCTTTACACCTCAGCTGTGATGACTTATTTTTTGGAGCCTGTGTCCTTGACTAGCCAGAGACCCTTCAAAGCTACATTTTGTGCTTGCTTACTCTGAAACCAGTCGGTCCTTTCCTTACAGAAAGGACCAGGATGTGTGTAGCTGTTAAGGTTTAAGGGTACCACTGGTGCAGGTCTTCAGCCTCCAAATTAATCTTAGTTTTGATTATTAATCTGGACACAAAAGGGAATGGGCTAGTCGAATCTATTGGGGTGCCACATGAGCTATGCAGGTAGAGAAGGGCCAGGCTGTCACCAAGGAGCCCCACGACCTTGAGGAATGGGCAGACACAAAGAGCCGGGGCTGGAAGGATGATGCAGTGCAGGAGGATAACGGCACAGGATGTGCACAAGAGCCTTTTCTGCAAATGGAGGATTGGCTGATTAGAAAGTCACAGCTATCATTGTTGGTTGTAGGGTGACCATGAACTGCTGACATGATGTGCTTGTGGAAAAAGCACACAGGGTCTACGGAAGCTCAAAGGGGAGCCCATTGCAGTGAGACAGGGAGTCAAAATGCCATCCCATAGGATAAGCTGTGATCACCCTCCATGTGTGCTGCCCTGGGAATCCCAGCAGCCTGGAAGCAGCTACCTCTCCTCTTCAGCCATCCCCACAACAGAGTGACACCTTCCATGGAGGGGAGAGATGGGGGCTAATGGGGTGTACCTGTCTGTGGCATCTGCCTGTAACCACGAGTCAGAGCCCAAAGGCTGGGGGAAATACAGCTGTCCTTGTAAATACACTGAGGGGTGAACGTGCAGAGGGAGGAACATTGATCAAGCTCATGTACAGCACGGACACCAGAATAAATGAGAGATTTCCAGTGGATAGCTCTGGGCTGCAAATCTGAAGGTTTCTAACCGCCAAAGGAAGATGATTGCAGAAAATCATCCTGCCAGCATGAGCAAGGCAATCAGCCAGCCTGTCTTCAGGCAAGTTGGTTAGCAGTTTCCAGAGGGATTCCCAGGAAGTGGATGCCTGTGGTTAGTGACCCTGGGCCACTTCTTGGGCCACTGTGGCTCCAGCCACCAGAGAGCAGAGCTGTGCCTGCCCCTGCAGCGTGTCAGTGCGACTGGGGCACTGTGTATGCAGCCTGTTTGCTTTGGGTTCGTTTTACCCTGGTTTTTTTTCAGTGCAGTAAAAACCCAGTGTGTCTTTAAGGCCATGCATGTGTAGGGGGATTTGCTGATGGCTCATCTTTCTAGCAGACTTTTTCAGCTGAATGTCAGTTTATTGCTTTTGCAAATTGTCTTGTGCCTACACAGAACCGGCTGCCTCAGCAGAGGGCTTTGCCAACAGCCTGCTCTATAAAAGGGTTATTAGGATAACAAGAAAGAAAACAGAAACCTTTGCAGAATCATAACAGTATAGCGTAGCCTTCCCTCTCCCCTCTCCCAGTTTATTACCCTCAAGTGCTTCTGAGTTGGACTTAAACCATTGTGCTGCTGAATATTAACAGCAAGGTTAAAGAACCCCAGAAGGAGTGAACTCTTTGGCAATTATCTGGTCAATGGCAGGGCACCGATCTGTAGCTCGGTGTAAACATCATCAGCAAAATATGCACAGTTTGCAAATTAAAAAGCAATTGCATTGTCTCAACCCAAGCCAGAAGCCTTCTGGTATGATTAGGATCTCACTGGTGGAGCCAGCCAGAGCGTCCTTTGGGTCTCTGACATCAGTCCTTCGTCACAGGAGCCTATTTGCTGGATATTTCTGTTCTGTCTGCAGTATTTCTGTACCTGTCTGGGGGCCATGTTTTGTGAGATGTTTTTGTTTTCAAAAAAAGCACAGATTTCACTGGTAAAAGCAAGGCAGACAATACATATAAGGCAAGAAAAAGCCAAGGTAGTCTTTTGTGGTACTTTTGAAATGATTTTGTGTTTTTCTGAGCTTTCTGGAGAGGGAAAAAATAAGTGAGATGTTCTGCTTGACACATTGCAGATTTGTCTTGTTTGTTGTTTTTCTAACTTTTAGGGTCAACTTCTATAATAAGAAACCTTATTGGTGCTGCTCTTCTCTTGGCTTGTTCTGCCTGTTGTGCCTTACAGCTCTCTCTGCAAGAGAGTTGTCCTCTCTTGTTTGAAGCCAGCTGGGACAGACAAAGATGAAATAATTTGAAGGTTGCAGAAAGCCTGAGCAGAGCTCTTGTCTTTGAGCCCTGAAGTTGCTAAAGGCTGGGCTTCGCTGCCTCTTTCTGTTGCCTGATTTCCTCGAGGCTTGAGAGACTTTATTGGTAGTTCTGGGCTATACTTTCACAGTGAGCCTTGGGGATATTATGATCCAGGAGGAATTTGCATGAGCACAGGTTACATGGTTGGACCTGGAGACATGTGGGGCAGTCTGGCGTGTGAATGCAACACAAGTTCCAGTAGTTTTCTGGGTGACTCTGCAAGTCTGCATTCATTTAAAACCAGGCCTTTTGGTGGAAAGACGATGGAAATCACCTCCTCAGCTATCACTTTCCCCCCACTGCAGGGCAGCCTAAGCTATGTGGAGCAGAAGGGCTCCCATCCTGTCAAAACCAGGGCAGCATTTCACGTTAATTTCTGTGGGTTCCTGCTGCTGTCTTTACCAGCCTCATTGTCTGAGCTCTGCTCAGCTTCATCTTTCACTGTTCTCATTCACTGAGCTCCTTCTTTCTCTTCCTTGCTGTTTTCTCCCTTTCTGCCAAGGCCTCCTGTTGATCTCCAAGTGGGAGACAGAGGCAAAGTGGGGCTCATGTGCCAGGCACCCGTCCTCAGTGGCTGGAGGTGACAACGGGACTGAGCAATGCATTCCCATAGGAATGCTTGGTCTCCACTGCTCATGGTCAGTGAAACAAGATTCCAAAATTGTTCTGGCTGCTGCTGGGCTGTGGCAGGCAGGGCAGTGATGGCAGTGCCAGCCACTCTTCAACATCCTTTGCTGAATCACCCTCCAGGACAGCTGGTAGGAGCACTCACTGCAGCATCTCTTTTTGAGATGACACATAACCTAGCAGCTGGCACATGGGTAGGTGTCAGTGAGAAGAAGCCATCCTTGGGCCCCAGGAGCTGCCAGGTCTCGTTGCTCCAGTCATCTGCTCCAGTGGCCTGGTCCATGCACATGGTGACAGCCCCTTGGGTGTGCTGCTGAATCGCTGTGTGGGACTGATTCCAACACCTTCCCACTGAGCTCAGCCACAGGAGGAGCTCCAGAGAGGTGTCTTGTTGAGGTAGCAAAGCTTCTAGAGGAGGCACCTACCCTGGGCATGTTTTTTACTGCAATTTCCCTGAACAGATGAACATTCCTTCTTTTTATGATTATTATTTTAAAGTGGAAAAAAGGACTTGGTGCCTTTGGGTCAGGTGGGTGCAGAGGCTGTTTCTTCAACCAGCAAATCCCTAAAGTTAGGCTGCGGTGAACAGCTCAGGAGCTGCATTGCTGAGAGTGCCTCTGCCAGGAGCAAGCCACCCTCTCCCCACCTCCCCCTCCCCACAGATCTATTGCAGCTTTGCCTTAGCCTTTGTCACCTACACTGTGCTCCCTGGGCTGGCCCGGGAGGTGCGTGATCATCGGTGGTTACACCAGGCAAGGATAAGCAGCTTGGCTCTGCTTAAGCTGGGAATCAATAGGGGATTAATTTGTATTAACCACGCGTTGCAAAGGGAGGATTCTCCCTTCTCCCAAAGGTGGGGTGGCCACGGATGGGACATGGGCTACTGACAAATGCTTTGTATATATCACCCTTTGGCACTCAGCCCTCAGTGACCACCGGAAGCTGTCGAGAGGGATGCTCGTGTGCACTAGGTGCACTAGGGAGAGTGCTGGAAAGCCAAGAGCAGTGCCAGCATGGGGCTCCTGCTCTTTGCATGAGCACAGAGGCTCCCCTACACATGCCTTCATGCAGAACTGACCCACATGGGTTCTCTACCTCCAGCAGCTTTGCGTTTATGGGTTGGGGTTTTTTTGTTTTCCTTTAAGGGGTTTTAAGGTGATTCAGGTCAAATGTATTTCCACTGACACCAGCATGCTTGTATGGATGATGCCATTTGATGGCTTGAGCTACTTTTGTGCTAAGGAAGACCTCCACTGAGCTTGGTGGAGGTGTGCCTGTAGACTGGAGTCACCGCACTGGCACCTGGTGGGACTCTAAACTGCGTCCTGATCCTCTGGAGAAAAATTTGGAAAGGGCTGTCTCAGAGCTTGCTTTTCCTCTCCTAAAACAGAGCCTTTAAAAATGAAAAGCCAAGCTGAGAGAGGCTGTCACTAGTCTGACCTGCTGTGAAGACAGGTGAGGTGGTGGAGATGGGAGGTTGCACAGTCACCCCTGCAGTGTTCCGGAGGTAGCCAGCCACGTAGTCAGCCACGTGTGGAGAGCTGATTGGGGCGTGCTGTACCAGAGAGGATCATTTGCAGCACAGCAGAAGTCAGGCAGGTGACCTTGGCAGGGACACAGCCTGCCCGGTTGGTTGGAGTGGCAGTGCCCACTCCTATTTTACTTTGGTTTACTTTCTGAGGAGAAGACAGGGAATAAATCATTACTCACTTTTCTGTGGAAAACTCCTGAAATTTTCCCCATACCTCTAATACTAGAGCTAACCTTTCACACAGGGTTTGTTGGATGAAATTAGTTATACATATTGGATGTCTAGATGTTTTAGTTCTCCTCTCCCCCTGCTTCCTCCTTTTGTACGTTATTCCTTCATGCTGTTATTTCCATACCTACTCTCTCCAGCCAGCCATTCCTGAGGTGTTCTATCCCTTCAGACTCAGGCAGTGCACTCCATCCCGTGTCCTGCCTGAAGGGTGTCCCAGCACACCAGACTGTGTTTGTGAGACGGTGAGCAGGCAGCATCTTTCCATATTCCACTGTTCGATGCTCAATGCCAAATGGGTCGCTTTCCATGAAGTGTGCCACATGTTTGGAAAAAGCAGAACAGAAAGGGAAACCCAGTGAGAGTGATGGTGAGGGTTTAGTTTGGTTTGTCTAAGGCACGAGCTCACTCTGCTTGCCTGGGTTTGACGCTCCATCGAGTCCCAGCTTGAACCACGGACCTACCGCAGAGAAACCGCACACGTTTGAGCTCTCACCCTCCCGCGGCTTTGTACGTACGTTGTCTCCTGGGGAAATGATCCATTTTAGGAAGCAACTAGAAATGCTGATAACAAATTACATAAAAATCAATAGACTCCCTGCTGAAGGGGGTGCCTCCCGCAGCGGTGAGTTCCAGGAGAAGGCATCTCTGCCCCTGCTGCTCCCGCCTCATTGAGGTCCTGGTTAACAACAGGTTACCCCAAGAGAAATGATAACACCCTCTTGTTCCAGTTTATAAGGTAGCAATCAGATCAGGGCAGGTTTATGATCCACCTAGCTTATTACTATCCCCATTAGTAGCTGCTAGCAGATGTTGGGAGAGAAGTATTATTACTCTCGCAATGCATACTTAGCTGGCAGATTATTGAAATTTCTTTCTAATCCTAAGCAGTTACTTGGGAGGTATAAATCCTTGAGTGATAGCACTTATATTCCTCTGTACTTTGATCTTGGCTAGCATAACCGATGATACTCTGATTAATCTGATTTCTGTTCCTTAAAAAACATATCCTGTCCCTGGTATCTCGAGGCATTGAGGGAATTGTGTTTCTCATCATCAGATCTGGACTTTGAAATAGTCAAGCTCAGAGGTACCTTACATGGGGATTTACACCTGTGAGTCCTGTCTTCCTTTAAGCAAATCAAATCCCCAAAATGCTTTTAAGTTTTATACTGCTTGAGTTCCTCCTGTGCTCCCAGCAGCCCTGTTACTCTTCCCTGCCCCACATCTACCTTGTCCCCCTGCTTGGCATAGCAGAACCACGTATGGTGTCACAGATGAGGGACCTACTGATTTATAGGCCTGCTGCTAATGACAGTTTTATTTACTGCTCCTATCTGAGCACAAATGAGCATCACTGGACCATTGCTTGCACTCAAGTGTTTGTGTGTCCCTCTCTCCCTCAAATGGTTGGGGTTAATTTGGTGTTGCATCAGCATGAGTGACAGGTCCTAATTGTTGTTCCCTAAAAGCAGTACCAAGGATGTGCTTGCCCTGAATTTCTTCTGTCGGTGTGCTGCTGAATTCCCTGAATGAGCCGGCTCCTTCCAAAGCCACTTGCATACATATCTAATCCTGCCTGATGTTCTTCCCTTCTGTAAAGGATTGCCTTCTTCTCACTACCTATATGTTCCCACTTGGGATGCTCCACTAGCCCATCCTACAGACAGCATTTTGGTGCCTGTGCATTTGAAGGTGTTCTTTACCTTCTACCCCTTCCCATCCTTTTTTTTTTGCCTTCTCAGGACTGACCAGGCTCAGTGGAGGTCTGTTGCACTGAGGACTGGGTGAGGTTCATTTGCTTTTCAGGAGGCCAAGTGGCCCCAGCAGCAGAGCAGGGCTTTTTAAACCAAAAGTAGCTGAACAAATGTACTTTTAAAGGTCCTTGGAAGAAAAGCTGTGCCACAGGTTTTCTTAAGTCATATCTCTACCCTCCCCTGCACTCAGGGCTTTTTTCACTTTCCTCCCACCTGAACAACAACAAAAAAAATAGGTCACGATGGGAAAGGCTGAAGTGGATCACAGTGGTTTTACTAGATTGCAGGCTTGGCGTGTCTCAGCCCTGCCAAGGTGTTTGAAGGAAAGACAAATACTGATCTCATAGAGCCTCGTGCAAACACGGTGGCGTAACCCTGGCTCCCTCCTCGGCACCGGCTGGGCCCCGGCTGGTGCTGGCTCAGGGTCTGGTGCCTGGCACTGTGCTCCCAGAGGGATGCAAAAGGAAAGGCAGAAGGACCAAAAGAGGATTAGAAATCAAGGGCCCATTTGCAGATATTACGAGAAGAGCTGGTTGGGGGGGGCGGTTCTGGAGAAGATGAAGGTAAAACCTAGTAACAGCCTTCAAATACGTAAAAGGCCACTGTTGCTGGGGAGAAAGCAGTGACAAACTCCTCCTCCTTCCCTACACCTGCACAGCTTTTAAATCTTTTGGTATCTTTCCTTGTGGTTATCCCCTTTGCTGGAGGTTCCCTCTAGCCCTGTGCAGTGTAATTCAGGGAAGCAGTTTTACCTCTGCCCCACACCATTCTCCATCATTCTGGAGCCTCTGGCTGCAGGGGCCATGTGATGGGTGGAGAGATTCAGATCAGAGATGTCAAAAGTTTAGCAACCCAGACTCAAACACCAGATGGAATTGTATTTATCCTGTATCTGATCCTGAAGGTCATCTTGTAGCTAGATGAGAGGAGCGTGAAGGATGTACACTTTGTGCTGCAAGGGTTAGCTTGTGCTTGCTGTGGCCACATTGATGGCAGCCCAGAATTGGTGTGGTTTGGTGCATCTTGGCTTCCTCTGGGTTTCAGCATCAGTGCCATCCTGGTCACACCAAGATGCTGCCAAGGGCACCTCCAAGGCTTCTCTCTACGGCACACGGGGGTCCCAGCAGCAACTGCTCAACCATGTGCTTCAACTCTGACATGGGGGATGCACGTATCCTTATGGACAGGGTTGAATCAGCACTTCTTACCCTGCTGTAAAATCTTGGAAAGCTGGGGATATCTTGAGCTAGAGTTTTTTTCTGGCTCCAGCGTTTCAGATGTTTGTGCACTGAATGACAAACAAATGAGCCTCCTCTGCAGCCGCTTCAGCAGGGACAGCAATAGGATGCAGTACCTGCAATGGTCAGCTGGGATCTGAATGCTTTCCTTCGACTTTGCCACTGCCCAGCCCAGCCTTCAGCAGGGACACATCTCTGCAGCACTTATTTATATATTTTCCCTCCCCTCACTCCTCAGAGAAATCAATTCCATTCCCCAAACAATGGCGAAGGCCTTGAGGAGATATTGATCTGTGACAGAGCTCGAGAAGGGAACATTTGTGACACAGAGATGCTCTTTTGTAAGTAAAAGATAATTACCAGATCATGGGGACACTTGCTGAATAGGATGACATTAAATAGGCATCAGAGTGAAGGGCACCAGGGCCTTGAAATGGAGCACTGGAATAGCGCTGTCCTCCCCAGCAGCTCCAGCTCCTCCTCCCTGCTTCCTTCTGCCATTTCTCCTGCTCCCCACCCCGGCCTCTCCTTTTTCCCCCCCCCCATTCCTACTTTTGTCTTTCTGTCCTTTCTCCTCAGTCCTGACTGTCCTGTCTCACCCAAATAAATACCAAGTAACACTGCCCTGAATGCAGGTCCCCCTCACTGGCAGAGTCTCCCGGCTGCAGTAGGGGTGCACCTGAAGCCACTGGGTTCCTGCCCCCTAAACCAGGGCAGCAAAATTTGCTGCTCTGCTTGCCTTGGTTTTGCTGGTACTTCCATCCCTGATTTATTTATTTCAGACCTATGTATCAGCACATTACAGTAGTAATGAGCTCCATGGTGATTTTAGTAGTTTTGAGGTCAGGGCCATTGGATGGGGCAGGGCATGGCCCCTGCTCTGAAGTTTCACCAGACAGGAGTGTTTCAGCAAACACAGTGAGTGACTGCTGCAGGATCCAGAGCCCAGGTCCTGGCTTGTACTGGCTCAGGAGCTGATGGTGGACTTTCAGCATGTTGGTAGTAGTACATGTGTTCAGACCACTCGACTGCTGGCAGGTGTGGGGACCTTGTAGCCATGATGATGATGTAGCTGCCTGAGTGAGGGCACAGGCAGGGCTGGGGGTGCTGGGAGGGTCGGAAACTCCTAGAGTTAGAGCAGCGCTGGGAAAGGGATGCTTGAGAGCCTTGTCTCCACCTGTGCTGCTCCTGACACTGCCTGGGAGGCTTTCTGCTCTGGAGCAGTGCCTGCCACTGCCATGACTGATGGTCCAGTTTGGCTCATGGAAGAGCCACAGTGGACTTGTTGCCTGGGCTCTCCCAGACATCCCTGTCAGCCACTGACTCCAGGATGCACAATGCCAGAACAACAAAGGCCTTGACACAAGGTGTATTACCAGATATCGTGTTGTCAGGAAACTCTTCTGCCTGGACTTGGTGTTGTGGGCACTCGAAGTCACATGAGGATGTTTGGTCACAAGGCTGGATGACGATGTAATTCACTGATGACTGGGAGATCTGCTGCCAGCTGCATCTCAGGAATTGGCACAGCTCAGTGTATGAAAAAAAACCACAACTCAAAATACTAAATGTCCCTTTTTATTTACACTGGTCGTATTCTCTTAATTACTTGCTGATACACTACAAATGGATTAAGGTGCATTTTACAAGATTAATGGATTCCTTGTAAGAGCAATGACCCTTGGACTATGGGCTCTGCAAGGGAAGAGACAGAGTCGCATCCCTTTGTGAGGCATTGGGAGCTGCATGTCCCATCAGCTGTCATTGACTCACCAGGCCTCATCCAGATGGTTTATAAAGTCTGCCACCACAGCCTGAACACCAGCAAGGTCTGCGCTCCTGCACTCCTAAAAAACCCAGTGAGGTGCAGTCACTACCTGCATATCTGCAAGTAGGGGCAGGCAAGTGGCACTGGGGCCCTTCATCCTCATGCTCTGAAGGTTTCTTTTCATTCCAGCACATTTTCAAACCCCCTCTCCAGCACTTCAGTTCCTCTAACGCCTCCTGGCTGTTATTGGCATGGCATTGGAAATAACAGAGTTCTTTCCCTTACTCCAAGGATGAGAGTGCTCTGGTATCTGAGAGTGTGAGCTGATAAAGGCTGCAGCTACTCTCCTTAACTTCAGTGGTCATGGAGCTGCCACCTCCAGATGGAGCTGCTGCTGTCATTGCTGCCTGGTTCCTGCTGCTCCCATGCAGCACCTTCGAGATTTGCACCTTTGGATCCTGTCAGCAATCAGGGCGATCCAGTTGGTGCAGTGCTGAGCAGAGTCCTGGAACACAAGCTGTGATTTCCATGCCTCTGTCAGCTGCTGGCTCCCTCAAGCAGCCCTGTGGCTTGGTGGTTCTAAATGCCTCAGTTATTCCCTGCCATCACCAGGCGAGAGCTGGCTTTGCAGCCTGACCAGCACCGCGCAAAGACACCAGAGTACAGCACCTTGTGCCTTTAAAATAAAAAATTACAATACGTAACACTAAAAGGCCCATTACCATTATTGAATAAAATACCAACAATTTTTTTAAAAACCACCTCTTTTAAATATTTGTTGCTACGTTTCCAGCTGTTCAAATCTTCTGTATTTAGTTATCGCAACAACAAAATGCTGCGTCTGATTTGAGCAGCGGGGAGGCAGCACCATTATTCAGGAGGATTTTAAGCAGTTGGGTTTTCTTCCTCTCAGTGGTGCTCTCTCGGCTATTAGAAGCCCCATTGTTGCCTTGGCACCTCTGGCCGGGGTGGGGGAGATGGCTCCAGCACATTGGCGGAGGGCCTTGCCAGCGCTTAGCAACGCGGGATGCCGGGGAGCCGGGCCTGGCAGGCAGCTGCCAAAAGCAGGGCAGAGCTCTGCTGCTCCGGTGGGGAGGTCTCACACTGCAGAGCTCATGGGGGGGAAAGAAAACCGAGCGAGCAAGAGCCGGGCTGCTGCTGCTGCAGGGAGCATGGGGCTGTTTAGGTGGGTCTTGGCTGAGTGCATCCTGGGTGCTGGAGGAGGTAGGGATGCTGTCGGCAGGGTCTAGCAGGGCAGGATAGGGTTGTGTCAGCAGTTAGTCCATGGAATTGTCAGCGGGAAAAGAGCTCTAAGATCATAGAGTCCAAACTCTAACCCAGCATCACTGTGTTCACCACTAAACCATGTCCCTGTGCACCCCATCTACACGTGTTTTAAATCCTCCAGGGATGGTGAGTCAACCACTTTCCTGGGCAGCCTGTTCCAGTGCTTGACAACCTTTTTGTTGTAGTTTTTCCTAATATCCAATCTAAACTTCCTCTGGCACAACTTGAGGCTATTTCCTCTTGTCCTATTGCTTTTTCACTGGGAGAAGAAACAAACTACTGCCTGGCTAAAGCTTTCTCTCAGGGAGTTGTAGACAGTGAGAAGGTCCCTCTTGAGCCTCCTTTTCTCCAGACTAAACACTCCCAGCTCAACAGCTGCTCATCATCATACTTGTACTCCAGCCTCTTTACAAGCTCCATTCTCTTCTCTGAACACACTGCAGCTCTTCAATGTCTTCAATGTCTTTCTTGTTGTGAGGGGCCCAGAACTGAACCCAGGTTTTGCGGTGTGGCACAGGGTGATGGTCCCTGCCCTAGTCCGGCTGTCACACTGTTGCTGACACAAGCTAGGATGCCACTGACCTTCTTGCCCACGTGGGCACACACCAGGTCATGTTCAGCTGCTGTTGGCCAGTGCCCCCATGTCCTGTTCACTGGTCAGCTTTCCAACCACTGCCTAACCTGTCTGCAGAGGCACCACAGCAAGGCAGCATGCCCAGCGTGAGTGTTCTGGGGGTAGGATCCCTGTGCTGGCTGGTTGAGCTGGATGAATGATACTACAAGTGTTACAAAGGGGGCATGGAGTCCTGTAGCTTGCTCCTGCCTTGGTGAGCAAAAGGTCCTTATGGCAGGAGGCCGTGGTTATGTAGGATGGGGGCTGGCACCCTCCCTGCAGCAGTGTGTTGAGGACAGCTCAGTTAGAGCATCAGTGATTCGTGTAGGTGAGACTGATTGCTGAGCACTTAGTTTTCTCATCCCAGATTGGTGGGAATGGAGAAGAGGGCAGAGGCACCTGGTCTGGGACACTGCAGCAGAGGCTGGAGAGACTGGAGAAACGGGGACAGGCTGAGGACAAGGACATGGCAGATCTCCTTCCTTATAGAAAAATGCTATTTTGGTACCATCTCCCCAAGGTGGGGAGGGTTGGAAGAGATGTGCAAAAGAGTGCAAAGACTCTCTGAAACATCTTGAATGGCCTTGACGAGCCAGGTGGAGACAAACTGCTACTGCGCAGCCTCTGGGGACTGCAGGAGCTGCTGAGCCCAGTGGGAAGGACCTGCGGTGTGCATGAGTCCAAGGGACAGCTAATGTGGGAGGAGGTGGCAGAAGGTGCCAGGCTCAGGTGGCCCAGGGTCATGGTGCTGCTGGCCAAGAAGCAGGCAAGGCTGGCAGTGACCTGCCCCTCAACCATCATATTTTTGGTGCTGGGCCACACGATGACCACATTGTCCCTGGGTTCCTGCTGCTGTGGCGTGTTCCCCAAAAGGTTACCTCCAACCAGAGGCACATTGTGGGTAATGAGATGCAAATTGATAGCAAGACAATAAGACTGTCTTGTGAGCCCTTCGACGGGGGCCAGTGTTTAAAAGTCAGCCTGATTGCCTCACTGGCAATTTGCATAGCATTAACCAGAGAGATTTTCTTTTTAAACTTGAACTTTTTTTCCCCCTAGAGGTCACCTCAAAGTAATTACAGCTCTGGCGTTGCTTCATGAAAAAGAGCTCTGTGGTTGTGGTGGCAGGGTTGGAGTGTGAGGAGGAGATGGTGTGGGAAACAGGGAGACCTGTCCATGGGAATCTGTGTGGGTTTTAGAGTGTGCACTGGGATAGCTGAGTAGGAGAGACCCGCAGGGTCAGTGTGTATGCTGAGTACTGTGTCTGCCATGGGGAGACAGCAGCAGGGCTTGAGACCCAGCATGTACAAGGGAATGGTCCCCTCTGTTGTTATCTCCAGCACAGGCACAACCTCCTCCTTGATTCCACCTGCTTTACTGGGCTAAAAGAAGATGGGATGACCCTCCTGCCTGCTTGGGATGCTGCGATGGAGTAGTTTGAGAGAGCAAGCCCTGGGGCATTTGCATCTTCTCTTCATTATAGTTCAAGTCAGGATTTCAAGATTTTTTGTTTGAAGTCACTGTAAAAATAACTGAGGACCTCAACCAAGGAGTTCTGCAGGAGAGGTAGTGTCAGGCAGCAGGGGACACAATGTTGTGGCTGCTCTGCTCTGACCTGGGACATTTGCTTTTACAGTTGAATTCTCTGGATTCAAACTGGGCAGGTCTCCCTTAGTTTTGTAGTTGGACAAGATGATTACCACAGGTCACATCCACCTGAACTGTTCTGTTCTACTCTAGCCTCCTTTTTAGGTAAGGTGATAGGTGATAGGTTAGTATAGATCTTTGCTAACCCATTTAGTCTGACCAGGCTGAGCAATAGTGCTTACACTGGCAGCTATGCCAGCACTCCTGAGGAACACCCTGGAGCAGTGAGCAGCTTGGAGGGAGACAGGGATGCCCTCTCTTCTCCAGCAAAGTGGCTGCCCAGCCTGAGAGCAGGCATGAGGCTCTTCAGAGGTTCAGCCAAGCTGCTGCACATGCTTGGCCAGTCAGCGCTCTGACAGAGCACCTCTCATTACTGAGGCTTTCTTCAAGACAGGAAGCACGTGCTTCATGCACAGTGACCCTGTGTGAACATGGGATGGTTGTTCCAGGTGGCACCAGTCTGATGCAATGTTTGGTGGATGGAGTTTGCCACCAGCTGTGCCACAGTGCGAGCAGTCCCTGCAAGGCTGCGCATCCCTGCCATGAGAGGCAGTGTGTTGGTGAAGTGGTGGGTTTGAAGAGACAGCTGGACAATTTTATCACCATTAATATCATTTGTAGTTATGCAGGCAGTGGCTATGATACAAATAATTAAATCTCATGCTTCACAGCATCAGCTGATCACTTGCTACAGTCAGGAGTGAATCTCCTACGCAGAGCGTTTGCGACTGATTAACTGTTAGAGGGGTTGGCTTAGATCCCCTTCCGTTGGCATGTTCCTCAGTTTCCTTCCTTCCTCCTGGCTGCCGCTGTGAGACTCCTCCTTCACAAAAGCCCTGCTGCTATAGGATGCTGGAGTTGCTCAGAGGAGATGGCAACCTTGCTCCCACTGCCTGGTCTGAAGGTAAATCTGTCTGCTGGGGACATACTCTGTTCCTGCACCGGGGCTTCAAGCCATGTGCTCCTTTTCCTCCCACCTTCTGGCAGTCCTTAGATCCTGCCACAAAGCAACCATCATCTCCTGCCAAGCCAGTGTGTGGCCATGACCTCATCTCACAAAGTTCTTCAGCCTCCTCCTCATGGCCTGGAGAGGCTGCACCTTCAGGCTGAAGCCAGCTGAATACACACGCACATCATCTTTCTCTGTGGCATCCTTTTACCCGGGTTTTCAGTGCATTATCAGGGATGTTTGATCCAAGAGCTCCCAACTCTCCGGGTTTGGCAGCAGCTCTGGCATCTGTGGTGTCTTCTGTGTTCTCTGGGCAGCCTCTTTCCAGGACAACATCCTGGCCAAGTCTGGAAGGATGAAGATCAGCAGTGTGATGGCCCCAGGTTATTGCCCAGCGCTGGCTTAGCAGGTCCCTGTGGCACTGCCCTTCTTAGCAGAGCTGCTGCTGTGACTCTGTCCCTCGTCAAGGGAATCAGGGTGGGGAAACTGAGCAGAGAATATTTTTATATTTTCCCTTCTTTTTTTTTTTCCTCTTTCCTTCTTTTTTTCCCTTCCTAAAGATTGAGTATAATCAGAGCTAATCAGAAAATTATGAGCTGTCTGATTGCTGATTAGATTCCTAATGTTAATATAGTCAAGAAGCCTCTCTTAGTGTTGTATTTTAAGAGAAGTGTAAAAATAACATCTTAGAAGGAGCAAACCAGAGCTGCTGGAGCAGCAGGGAACCCAGTGCTGGCAAAGGAGAGCAGGGTTTCACCACTGGCAAGAATTCAGGCCAGGAGAGAGGGAAGGGACAGGACCTACCCTAAAATATAATTAGATGTGTTGGCTTTGAGGAGGCTGCAGAGCCTGGAAGGAAGAGCATTAAACCAGCTTTTCCCTCAGGTTAGTCCTTGTGCAGAACCAGGCCTAGGAATGTTGCTGCTGTGCTTTGGAAGCCGGTATGCAGCTATGGCACTTGTTTATTCTTTTTCCATCCCCACGAAGAGAATTTTCACAGATAATTTAATCTCCCATCATCATGGCCCACCTCACCTGCTACTGCAGGTAAGAGGCAGCCTCAGGTAGTGGGTAAAGGGACTCTGGGATGTGTCCAATGCCACTGAGTGGGACCTGCAAAGACTTGCTGGTGGTGATGGAACAGCCCTTGCCCAAAAAGCAGAGGTGAGATATCCTTTGGCGTGCTGGTGAGAACAGAGAGGATGTTCCCACGGCTTCTGGTGGAAGCTGAAGAAAATCCTTGCTTGCTTGTGCTTGGTTGAGCCATTGCAAAAATCTTTAGAGCCTTCCAGAAGCAGAATTGGAGGGAGACATTGCATGATGATGGCCTAGGATTGAGGTTTTGCCCTTTTTCCCTGTGTGCTGAGGATAAACCCGCAGAGTCCTCAGCACGGGGCTGGTGCCTGGAATGGTGCAGTGAAGCTGCCAGCCCTTTCCACTACTTTTCTTCCCAGTCCCCGCCGGCACCGGCATGGTGATAACTCCGGGACTGAATGGCAGGTATTATGTTCTGGTGCACTAATGTTCCCGTTAATAAGCTCCTCACCATTCACCGTGTGTTTTACTTTGATTCATCCCGACGGCAGTGCTGGATAATGGACTATATACTGTAATTGTCCCCCATTGTCACCACTTAATAACTTAGTATGATGTTATCGCAGTCATTCGCATTTTTTTTTTGCAAACTTTGATGAATAATATTTTGTTCTTAGTGAATAAAAAAAAAATGAGGAAATGGTGAAAAGCGGCTGAAGTTAGACAGAAGTCTGCTCTAATTGCAGATTGAGTTTAATAATACGAATGTCCATAGCGGCATCCGGGCTGCTTTTGTCTCTGAGTCTCCGGGAGGAGTTCGCTGGGCCAGCCAGGAAGGAGCTGCTATTAAATACCATTTATTCTTTAAAACATCTTGATCAGCAGGAATTTGCTCTGTGCTTGGGGAATTTATTTTGCTTTGCTTGCTCTAGACAAGCCCAAGCTCAAAAAGAACAGATGGGATGCACATTCATTTCCACAGACGGGGTGTAAGGGGTGATATGCATGGGGATGGGTGCCAGAGTCATGGGAATGGCCATCACGGTGAACAAGAGAGTGCAGATGTTGGTTGTTTCTGTTGTGCATGGCTCAGCCATGGTGACAGCCTCAACATCTACTAAATATTTTGGGAGAACTTTGGGCCCAAGGTTGAGCAGCTGCAGGTAGAAGATCTGTGTTGGAGCCTGGACAAGCATCTTTTCCACGTTTGAGCTCACTGGCTGTCTCTCTGGGTTCAATAGGCAACATCCCACCAAATATTTGTGTGGCTCTCAAGCATTTGTCAGCATTTGCAAATGCTTATAGTTCCTGACTCCAGGTCTAGCAGGGGAAGGAAAAGTACAGAAGAGATCAAACCCTGAAAGTGATGAAAAGCAAGGCAGGGAGGTGGATGACTGGGCTGGAGCACCCTGTGTGGGAGGCAGGAGAGGGCTCCTTGGCATCCACGAGGCAGTAGGTAGGGACCTAAATGAGTTTTTCCCTGTAACACATGTCCTGACCTTTTTTTAAAAATGAAATCTATTTTATTAATTTTTTCTTTTTATCAAATCCGTCCATGAAACATTGAAGATATGACTGTGGAAAAGGTCAAGAAACGTGTAGTTGTTGAAAACTTGTTCCAGTTGATGGCTTTTCCCTTAGGGAAGCTCTTCCATAGTTTCTCCTCCCCCACCTCAGTCTTTAAAACAAAAAGTGTTGAGTCGCCTGGAATTTTGGGTGTAACAGAAACAGCAAAACACGTTCCTGGAGCGGGGCAGAGGGAAGGGCACTGCAGACTCCCAGCAGCAGTGCTGCCTGTGGGGAGCTGCTGCATCAACTCAGTGTTGCCATGAGGAAAACCTAAGCTGGAAAGGATTTCTCCCCACAGACACAGACCCCAAGGAAAGATGCCACATGTATCCCCAGGGCGTTTCAAGTGGGGAAGTTTTAGGGGCTTCTTTTGGGGTTCGCTGGGGTCATGGGGCGATGATATTTGGGGGAAATCTTGGAGAAATTTCTGCATGCTGAAAAACTGCCTTCCCACAAAAACTGAGTAACAGAGGAGCTCTGGCTGCACCGGGATGGTGCCGCATGGAAATCCCCGTGTGGCGGCAGATAATAAACGAGATGCTTTTTAAAGCTCGCACATCACAGCGCAGCAAGAGGTGATGCCTTAAAATAAATCGATCGTAAGTGGTTTCCAGTACAAACTTTCAACAGCTTCCACTTGAATGAGAGGCGAACAGCTAAAGGGCAGGATTTCAAAGGCACGCAAAGCCTTGTCCTCATGGAGCAGGGAGGTGGGGGCCCACTGAGATGCAGGCTGGGTTTTGGGTTTTCAGGGATGCCCTCCTGCATCCTATGGGAGCTCCTCTGTTGTTGGCACCATGCAGAGCACTGCAGGGAAGGGGGACCCACTCCTTAGACTTCTTCTCGTCTTCACATGGGACTTACTCAAAATAAGGAAGGATAACGATAAGGGAGGATTTATTTTTATTCTTTGAAGAGTCTGGCTGCTAAGACCTGGCCAGGCAAATTCCTTCTCCTCCTGCCCAAGTGAGAAGCTGTACCACTTCCTTTTTTTTTTTCCTTTATTTTTAAAAAACACTTTTCCTCCCAGCTCTAAGTAAAATTGATTTTTAAGTGAAACTATCTCTTATAATTGGTGCTGAAACGCCTTGTGGTTATTGTAATGGATTTTGAGCTATGACAAGTCCTTCCTTCTCAATGATCGTAACAGGAGCTCCATAGGTTATTTGAGTGTGGTTTAGGGAGCACCGTTGAATTGAATGTTTAGAGTTTACCTGGGAGGAGATGGGGCTGAAGCAGCAGGCTGAAATTCTCCCTAATGTGCTTGCTGACCTTCCCAACACTGCAGAAGCTGAGCCTGCCTGGGACCTCACACCATAAGGTGCCATCTCCCAAAGCTCTCAGTGGGAGCAATGCCCCTCCAATCTGCCAAGCCCACCACTCACCCATCCCATGGGAACCACAGCCATGCTGATACAGGAGAAAGGAGATGGAAGAAGGCCAGGGCAGCACCATCTCCCCAGCCTGGTGAATTGTCTGCTGTCACATTTCTCCAGCTCTGACCTTCCAGCAAATGCATCTTGACCTGAATTATTTCTGGTCATCTGAAACTTTATTGTGCGGCAAACAGCTGCTTATCACCCAGCAGGAAAGTCCCCAAGCCCTTCCAGAGCTCTGGCAGACCCACTGTGCTGTGTCAGGATGCTGTGTTAGTACACCTGCCCTGTCCCTGCCATGCTGCTGTCTCTGAGCACACGGCAGGACCCTGGTTTATCTGTCCCCAAAGCAGCTGATGACAAGAGCTGTGGGTAGCGGTTCTTGCCAGGCTTTCACCTTTAGTGTATGTGCCTGGCAGCCTTCCCAGTGCAGGAGTGCTGCACTTACTGAGGGGCTTGTACTGGGTTGGGCAACTCTGGCCCTGCTGGGACACGTCTGTCCCACCCACTACTGCAAAAACACTGCAGCCATGTTTCTCAGGTGGTTTGTATCCATCATCCCTCTGGGATGCTGCTGGTGTGCCCCACCCTTTCAGCACCTCCCAGGAGGCACCTGTCAATATTCCAGCTTTGTCTCGAGAGAATTTCTTCCTTGCCAAGCATGGTTTTTTTCGGCAATATAAGACCAGTTAGACTAATTGTTCTGACTACTTTGGGAGTGGTAGGAACTTCCATCAGGAACAAACTGGGCTTTCTCTGCCCTGCTCATCTTGTGAGCTCCAGGGGAGAGCAAGAGGCATGAAATGAGCATGATTTAAAACTGCATAGACAGCATGGAGAGCTGTGCTGCCACAGGGCAGCTGAGTGCTCCTGCTTGGCTCTTCCTCTGGATTAATATTGGAATCTCAGAGCAGAGGTCTCTGCTTTCCTTTCCATCAACTATAGAAGATGCAGAAGGCTACCATGACTGCAAATAAAGTGACAAAGCAGATGGAGGAAAGTGATTATTCTCAGGTCTTGAACAGAGGAGGCCAAGTATGCCTGGTTTGCCATCCCAAGGGACCATCTGCACCCCAAAGCTGGGCAGAAGCACATTTCAACAAGGCCTGGAGCATGATGGCATTTAGCAGCACAGTTTAAAGTCATCTCTACTGTGGGAGCAAAGTGTGCTGCCATACATCCACAGGGTGAAGGGCAGGAGGATGCAGGAGGCAGCAATGCCGGTGTGGATGAACACTCCTGCTGGACAAGGTGAGAGAAGCCAAGTCTTCCTGCACTTGCCTGTGCCTCATCCCTTCTCCCCATCTTGCATCCTACAGCTCTGTCTCTGTGATGGGAAGATGGGGACAGATCCTGCACCCTTCTGTGTGCCGTTCCTCTCGGAGGAGGGATGGGGTGGGAGTCAAGGAGAGTCTGAGAATCTGAGCTGAGGTTTTCCTATTGCTGATGCCCAGGTGATGCCCCAGAGGCAGACGTCTCCATGGGTTTACAGGGCACAGTGCCCCTGTCCTCCTCCTCATCCCCCAAGGAACAATCAGGGCAATAGGGAGGAGGGGCAGAGCTGCTTTCTGCTTTTGATTTTGGAAAGCAAGTGTCCACCTTCATGGAGGGCAGGAGAAGGGTGACAGAGAGAGAGGCTTTTCTCCAGGGGGAGAGGCGCTGAAGAGAGCGCCAGGCACAGCTTGTGCCGCAGGACGCCTGGTTCCCTGCACTGTCCTTTTGCCCTTGGTGCTTTGCTGTTTGCAAGAAGTTAAGCTTTTCTGGAGACCTGAGCAATATTTTGGGGTAGGACAAACACCCTGAGCAGCAATGCTCTCCCTTTCCTCCCCATCTCTGTAAACACTTTTGTACCTCTTGGGATGTTTCACTCCTCCTCTCCCTGTGGTTGTTAGGATGATGATGGTGATTCTTATCGGTAAAAACTGTGACTCTGGAGAAGAGGGAGCAGGGAGACATTCTGGCAGGGGAACAAGAGCCACTCACTACCAGCCTGCTGAACCATGAGTCAATGAGGTGGTCAGTAAAATGATCCCAGGTCCCCAGAGCTGATGCTGGCCGTGCTACTGCCCCGTGTGGGGTCTGAAGCATCTCAGACTCTGATTTAGCTCCAAGTTTGCGCTTATGACCCTTGCTGCTGGCAGGGCTGGCTCTGCAGAGGTGTCCCCGCTCACCTCCCTGCCAGACCCCAGCAGTGAGCACCAGCTGGTACAGCACCAGGGGCTGGAAGCCCTTGGAGGATTTACCACCTGCTCTTTGCTAGTCACTCGGGTTTATTTGCCCTCCCATGAACAGGAGGGAGGCCAGCCAGTGCTGGCTCCAGCTCCATCCTCCCTCATGCACAGGCTGGGTCCAGGCACGAGGAGAGATGGGCTCAACCCGCCCCTTTCCTTCCGCACAGCCAAGGGAATCATTGACAAACAAGTTAGTGCTTTGAAAGAAAAACGCCGCAGCATATTTGAAGCTGCCTCCTTGATCAATACTCAGCCGTGGCTGAGCTTGCTGCCGACTGGATTTTGGATGACGGCTGCAGGGGTAATAAGAGCCCTGGGATCAACTGTCTTGGAGATTATTACAGGATGAGATGCTTCGCTGCTTTACAGTGTTTACTCAAGATTTATATTCCCTATGTGTATATAAGGGGGTTGTCTTCTTTTGGGATCAACTGTTATTTCATTTCATGAAAGAAAATGAGATCTCCACATTTTGTTTCCAGCCAGGGCCAGGAGTTTCAGGCCTGGGCAAGCACTGTGCCCCCTTTTTCCCCATGGCCACACCCCAAATTCAAAAGTGCCCTGGAGGGGCTGGGAGGAAGGATTTAGCAAATCACTGGACCAGTTTCCCGTGGAAAGACTCTGTGCAAAAGTATTGGAGCAATGCAGGAGTGCCCCAGGTGTGATGGGGGAGAAGGGATGGCAAGGAGGAGGTGGACATCACCCCTGGGTACTTCACAGCTTCTCCATCACAGAATATTCTGAGTTGGAAAGGACCCACAAGGATCATTGGGTTCAACTCTTAAACAGCACCACTGCCTCCCTGGCGGGAATCGAACCACTGTACTAACGTGGATTTCATCATACTTGCTACATGAGGGACAACCCCCCTGCATGCTGGCCCCTTGAGCAATGGGAATGCCAACAAGAGAGGAGGTTGTGGTCCTTTCCTTTGCCATCTCTGATGTGTTTCCCACTGCCACACTCCCAGCAGCTTCAGACTATCTGCCCCCAAAAGGTGCTGCCACGGGTGAGCGCCCATGGATGAGCCACGGGGTGGGGTGAGGGGGTTTGTGGGTGATCAGGCTGAGAAGTGACATCCTGGAGCAAAGCAGGGGAAAAGCAGCAGCTGTGTGTCTGGAAGTGCCATCCTCTGGGTACACGGAAGGTCACCCTCCCCTTTCCTTTCCTGCGCAAGTATCTGAGGGGGAGGGCACACACCCAACTGTGCCACCTTTGCTGCCACCTACCCTTTCCAGGTCCATGCCAACCCCGAGGCTCCTTAATCCCGGACGAGCCAGTGTGCTGTGCAGGGAGCTCCTGATGGATCTGCCTGGGTGAGCAGTGAGGCAGAGAGGAGCACCATGTGGAATACAAACGAGGCCAGGGCACGATAAAGCCTGCACAGCACCTTCCCCCTCGCAGACCCCGCTGGCGGGATCTCCAGACACCAATCCCTTGCAAATCTCCTGCTGGCCTTTTGTGACCTTCAGAGTCATTTCAATTCGGTGTTTTCAGCCTGTAAATCTGTCCTTAGCCCTGGGTGACTTCAGGGGAAAGAACTGCACTCTTTAAAGTGCCACAGCCAGGACAGTCCCTGCACCACAGCCTGCTGGAAATTTGCAGGTATTTCACACCTGTGCTTTATTTTTGGTAATTCCTCTAATTTTTCTTGCTGTTGGAACCACACAATTGACAACCCCGGGTCTGAAGTCCCATAAGGTTTTGGTGGCAGCCATGTACTGCACTGGGCTCTCTGGTGCACTGCCTGCATCCTGGGCATCTCACAGTCCCTGCACGCAGTGCACCTTGAGCTGGACTGATTGATCTGTAACACTTGAAAAATAATGGTTTAATCATTATTAAGGATTAAAAATAATCCTTGAGCTATATCAATCACAATAACATTATTCATGGTGAACTCATTTGGCATTAATGGGGACGTCCTGCAGCTGCACGTGCCTCCAGGCCAGCCCCTCACCTTCCCTGGGGAGATGTCAGAGGGGTTTGCAGGAACAGAAACATCTTCCTTGCCCTAACACACAATTTCAGGCCCTGCTGTCCCAAATAGTCCCCTCAGGGGCCCTCTTCTAGTTGCCACATGTTGGAGGGTCCTGAATCCAGCCATCATCCATCCCATTGATATCAGCAGTCCATCTCCGGGTGGGGGCTGGCTGGGGCTCCCCTCTAGCACCAGTCAGGGATGTGTCAGGGTGGAACTGCTCCCCTGGGAGCCTCCACCAGGCTCCAGGCCTGTCCCTGCACATGGATGGAGGTGGGCAGAGGATCCCCTGCTGCAGAGGAGGGATGGCTGGCTGCCTGCTCAGTCCCTCTCTCCTCCCTGTCACCATCTTGGACACAGGTCACAAAATGTCTTTAGCAAGAAAAACAATGCAGAAGCAACAGCTGGGAGGCTCTGGAGGCAGTGAGTGCATTGAGTGTCCAGTGACAGCCAAGAGCCAGCACAGAACCCTGCTATGGCTGTGCCATCCTGCTATGGGCTTCCCCATGCCTGCAAAGTGCTATTTTCCAAACAAGAACATCTGGGTTTCCTTTTTTTTTTTTTTTTAAACAGAGTTGTGTCTGGGTTGACTTTGACAAATTGACATTTTCCAGAGGAAAAATATCTTCTGTTGGAGTGTTGTTCCTGGGCGTAGCCATCCCTTACTGCACCATTTGCAACCCTCCAGGCACTTTGCACAAGGCGATGAATAGTTAAAGATGTCCATAAATCTTACCCCAGCCCATAATAAACAAACACGCTCTTATCAAGTATAGAAAAATGCATATTTCATCACCACTGCCTTAAACGCAACTCAGAATAAATGCTTGTCTTTAATCAGCCATCTCAATATATAAACAGAGCACAAAAGCTTCAGGGGATGAGGAGCAGAATTGGGACACAGCTTTTCTAGGTGGCTCCAGGGGGGCAGGGATGTGGCTGAGCAGGTGACACCCTGCAAAACTGCACTGAAAATTCCCATTACTTGGCTTTTCTGTCCAGCCACATATTCCCTTCTCTACGCCACTAGAGCCATAAGGATTTTGCTTCAACATTCAGCTGATAGCTGATCTTTCCCCTTGGATGCTGGCCATTGAAAGCTAGCACTTTGATTTGGAAATCGAGATTAAGAGAAAGAGAAAAGATTAAACAAGAAAGTTTCAATCAATGCATGCCAAGATTATGTGGTGATGGATTTGTGTTTCCCTGCATCTGATAAGAACAGGGCTGTGGAGGGCCAGGTATTTGGTGTCATTTGCCCCTCATCACCTTACTTTTGAGTGCCTGTGCTTTGCCACCCTCACAGAAATACAGCATCCACTGCCACGGGGCTGCTCCAGCCACATTGCCAGAGCTGGGGCTGCCACTCTTCTACAGGGAACAGGGGACATGTGAAGGGACTTCCTTTTCCCAGAGCATCCATTTGGAAGGGCTGAGGAATTTTGCATCTCTATGTGCTGAGTGAGCACTGGAGGAGCTGGGGTGGCACTGGGGATGGTGGCTGTGCCATGTGGCTGTGCCCAGGGCTCGTGTGCCCAGGGCCCCACAACTGGGGAATTTTGAGGGGATTTGAATCATTTTTGAAGGGTCTGTCCTGTGCTACAGGGAGCTGGAGGTCATGGACCTGGGTTCAGGCCTTGCCCTGCACAAGAACCTGTCCTGCTCCGGTGGGATGCCAACAGGCACCAAGCTGCAGTGGCTTAGCCCTGGTTGTGTTCAAGTGGCAGCAGTTCCTCTGGAGATACTGGCTTCCTCCAGAAAAGGAGGGAGCAAGCAGGGGGAAATTGGCTCCCTGCACCTGGGATCCCCTTCTTCAGGGTGCTGCCTGTGATCCCTCCTTGTGCCCCCTTGCCTGTGCAGCAGAGGGGTGGCAGGGTCCTGCAGGATCCCCCGACAGGGATACGGGTGCTGGGGTCACACCCATGGCCCTGGGTTGATGTGGGCAATGCCTGGATCCTATTCCTTTCCCTAGACTCACTTCTCCTCTCCTGCTTGCTTTGCAGAGACTTGCCAACGCGGCCGAGAAATTCCAGAAGGCTCACCACTGGCAGGACAACATCCGGGTAAGGCTCCATGTCCTCCCCAGCTGCTCCCACCCCTTCCCTCCTGGACACTGAGCTCCTCGGGGATGACTCCCGGCGTAGGAGTCATTGTCCCATCACTCCTTGCCCCTGTTCTTGTCCCGCTCGCGAGTTATTGCTGGCAGTGCTGTGCTGCTCCACATGCAGATGGCCCCAGCCCCGCTACCTGCCACCACTAATGAGAGCAAATGAAGCGATTTTGAGCTCTTTTCCAGCTTTGCTTTTGCCTGCACACACCGTGAGGAGAAGGCAGGAGGTGAAGGTTGAAATGACAGCTCAGCGCTGAGGCTGTGAGGGTTGGGGAGACTCTGACTCCCCCATCTCTGACAGCCAGCGTGTTTGGTGCTGAGAGGGGTTTCACATGGGGTGAGGGCAGTGGTGGCTCATCTGTGGCACATGCTGGCACTTGTGGTGGGGGCTGTTTCTGGGGAAAGGAGCAATCTGGGCTGGGAGAGGGAAGACGCGAGTTTAATGATTGCATTTGACTTTGTAATTCTGGTGGTGATAGCACTCAGCAGGAACCTGAAGGGTTCTGTCTGGAAATGCTCTCAAATTATAACCATAATACAAAAGGAAGGAAAGATTGTTTTTCTCCCAGTGCAAATGGAGTCTGCAATAAAAAATACTCCTGAGCCACCCAGCCCCTTCCTCTGGGTTGTGCCAGATGCTGCCTGGCCTGAGGAGCCCTTTGTAGTCACTGAGGGGACAGCCTGGGGAAAGCTTCACTGCCAGGCTGTGCTGGTGTGTTCTGGGGAGTGTTTCTGTCTGAGCTGATGCTGCTTATGGAGACCCTTCTGCCATAGATGGTGGTCATTAGGGTTTCATATGGAGAGAAAGAGGCAGGACGAGCAGAAGAGAAGGCGAAGGGTTGACCTGCCTGGCTTTGATTTGCCATATGGCCAGTGTGGGGTGGATGCTTGTGGCTGATTTTATATCCCATGGGTACCTGAGGAGAAGCCTGAGCTCACAGGGGTCATCCTGTCACTAGCAGAAGCAGCATTTAAGGAGAGGTGAGGTGTCCCTGTTGGCCCTGCTGCCCAGCAGACAGTTGTCATGGGCAGCAGTGCCACTGAGACCTTTCTGCATGAGAGTGCTGCTGGGCTGGCACCTAGGGGTGGATGCCTTGTGACTGGGGCATGGGCAAGGTGGGCAGAGCTGGCATAAGGTCACCCCATTTTCAGGTCCATGGGCCTTATCCATGGGCCCACAGGGATGGGTTCCTGCTGCAGAGGCTGTCCATAGGCCCAAAGAATTCCTTCTCTGTCCAGACGTGTCTGCCTTCCACTGCCAGGGGAATAACAGTCAGGATACAAAACATGTTGGGAAAGGCTGTAACGCTGGGGAGCTCTTGGCTCATTTTGCCATTCGCAGCACAAACCTTTCAGAAATCCACTTTCGTAGAAAAAATATTTTTAATAGCACTGTTTGCAACCACTTAATCAGGGTAATTAGGAGCGAGTCACCCAGAAACAATGTGCAGTGATGCGTCAACACAGAGCTCGCTGCAGCTTTATCAGGACAGCCCAGGCCTGGCTGGGACACTTGATGGACTGGTCCAGCTCTGTGCACAGCTCCCAGAGTGCTGGCCATGAGCTCTGACTGCCTCAGCCCTGGTTCCCAGGCAGAGCAGAGGGATGTAGGGACTGCATACATCTCTCACTGCTGCAGTCGAACCGTCCTTCATCCATAAAATGTCCGGGCACGGTCAGGCCTGTATGCCAGCACCGCTGACACCGGCTCTGCAGCTGCCCCCAGCTTGTTGCTGGTGGTGGCATGGGCAGCAGGCAGGGGAGGCACCAGCACAGCATCCCCAGCTCCTCCTCTCCTCCCTTCCCATGGAGCAGCTCATTCCTTCTGGCTGCAGCTCTTCCCTCCTCTCCCAGCATGTCGCGTCCTAACCCCGCGCCGGAGTCGATGACAGATTGCGGCGAGCGCGGTTATTTTTGTGTTTCCATCCGAAGGCGCCGGCAGATGCTGAGTGTTTGCACTGCATTAGTGCTAATGGCAGCCCCATTAAACCTCACTGCAGATGGGTTGCTATGGAAGTCCAGGGGAAAATGAAACAGGAACAGGAGCAGGAGCCCGAGCGGCTGGGAGGCTGCTGCCAGCAATCGCTTGCGATCCGTCTCTACAGGGAAAGTTTCTTTTTCCTCACTGTTTTCTGGTGTTCTCAGCTGCACACTGGCCATGCTGGACTTTCTGATGGGATTGAGTTCAGCCTCCCACCTCTGGGGGCTTTGTGAAGTGCTTCCCCATTCCCAAAACTGCCCCATCATCCTGTCCTGCTTCATCCCTGCTCCTTTTGCTCACCCACCCTCAAACCCCTCATGTCTCCTGGATGTGCCAAGCTAGGACCATGTCCCCAGGTCATGCTCTGGACACCAGAGCACTTTCTTTGGCTGAAAGTAGCCATGGCCCCAAGGTTGCCCATACAGTGACACCGAGAGCAACTCTCACATGGTCTCGCCAGTTCATTTCGTCTTAAACCTGGGTGGCTGCTTGAGCATGGTGGGTAGGGATGGGGGTGGTAAGGCAGGCTGTGGTGTGAGGCTCTTATACCACCCTCAGGAACTGGAGCCCTGGAAAGATGAGAGATGGGTCCTCTTGAGTCCAGCCCGGGCTCCCACCACAGGGCAGTGCAATCACCTAGCACTGGTATGGTAAGTTTGCAGTGGCCTTGCCAACCAGTTTTTCCAGTGAGAATCTTCAGCCTACAGTCTTGCATCCAGAGGTCCACTGTGATCGGCTGGCTCCACTCTGTGCAGAGCCATGAGGGTCCGTTCCTCAAGACACATCAGGGCTGTCCCCCTGCTCTGGGTGTCTCTGCTCTGGCCATGTCAGTGGTGCCCAGCCCCCCGTGCAAACTATCCCCAGTAGCAAATCGTTCAGCCCACACTGCAGTGCTGTTTTCCAAATTTCTATCCTCTGTTTGCTGCCCTGCTTGGGCAAGAGACCTGCAAATGTACCTCTAAAAACTGGAAGGTCATGCTGAGTTTTTTGCTGCTGTCCTTTGTATCCACCCTCACTAACAAGCTGCCACGCTGCCTGTCAGACATCCCAGACAGCTGTGTTCTCCTAGTTCCTCTCTGCCTGTGTGCTCTACTTTCCTCTCGGGTTTTCCAGTGCTTTAGGTTCTTTTCCCTTCAGCCCCATCCCAGCAGCATCAGTGGGCTCTCACTGTCCTGCACTCCCATGGTGTGTGGGAGTGGAGACCATGCTGACCCAGGGGATGCTGTCAAAGGTGCAGATCTGCACCACCAGCCACCAAATGCATCCCAGGGCATCGTCATCACTGTGTGTCAGGCTGCTGGGGCTGCTGGACCTTTTTGTGCCTTTAAGAGACACTCTGATGCTGCAGAGATCCATCCCTGCCTTTATATGCGCTTGGCAGGATTATATAAATTGCCTTTAAAAGTTGACTTCTTTATAAGCCATTTTCTGCTTCATAAAATGTTTATTACTGTTGTTTTTCTCGCAGTCTTCTTCCTCACTGCATTTTCCAAAACAATACTGGGAAGCTCCCTTCTTCCTCTGCCTGATGCCCCCCTGCCTCCCACTTCTCCCCAGATGCTGGGAAGGGTCAGAGCCCAGCAGGCCCTTTCTCACTGGAAAAATAAAATAGCCATACATTGAGCAGTGTATGTAGGAGCTGCTGAGGACAATGTTTAACTGCTGGGTGCAACACAGATGGTTTTGGGGTGCATGGATATTCGTGGGGACAGCAGAGGGATCACAGGTGCCAGGCAGCCCCCCGCCACTGCCTCTATCCATAACCCCCGCCTGCAGGCACACAAGAAATAACAAAGCCCAGATAATTTCAAGCTCCATTAGAAACGAAACTCCAGCGAAAAGGGGATTGCTGTTTGCCAAATGGGGATGGACAGGAGAAATAACAGGGATTGCGTTCCTGACAGCCCACGAAAGGTGAGGGATAAAGCAAGGAGGGACGTGGCAGCATGGCTGGGTGCCCGTCCGTGGCCTTACAGCCCTGTGTGCAGCATCCCTACGGGTGCAGGACTCTGCCAAGCGGCTGCTCCATCCAGCACAGCCGCGGTAGATGCCCGGGGCAGAGTGGAGGCCGTGCAGTGCCACGCGTGGGCTCTGGCAGCTGTTCCCGTGGGCTGGTCACAGCCATGCAGGCAGGGCTTTGTGTTCAAAGCAGCATCAGAAGGGTGAACACCAGCTCCTTCTCCCCCTTTCATTTTTCTCCTCCTTTAATTACAGATCCTACTTATCAGACGAGAACAGAAAGATTGTCGCCGTAACCTTGCACTTGCCCTTGTAGAAGGTTTACCTAAAAAGTTAGAAAATAAAATCAAATACTCTAATTTGCAGTCGTCTTGCCATTTCAAACCCAGTTTTCATTACAGCACAGAAAGTGCATTGAAGCTGTGTTTATAACCCCCTTTTAGATAACAAATCACATTTTCTTTTGGCTGGCGAGTGTGTAGAATTGATATTTTTTTTTTCAGTTTAATGGGTTTGCGTGTTCAGGAATGATCTCCATCAACTGAGAGTCTTTATTGTGTTTGATATAATGTCAGCTTTCATTATGCTCGCAGAATTACTGCGCTATAGCACCAACCTTGCTGCTGTAGAACTGCTCTGGCCAAAAAGCAGAACAAGAAAATCATTCACAAAACCCCTGTGTCAGTGCTGTTTCCTCTTAAAAACCAAGGATGGGGCTTAAGGGGGCTCTCTAAACTGCCCACTCTACAAGACACGTAGAGTGGGCAGCTCTCTCTAAGCGCCATGGCTCAATGTAGGGGTTGCTGGCTTTCCTCCCAGTTCTGCCTTCCCATTGTATCCCATCCCATCCCAACCCTGGAAGGGCAGCAGGTCTCCAACACCCACCAGCTCTGTGTGTGTGCTGCCATCCCTGCTGCAGTGGAGGGGAGAGGTGGCCACGTCTCGTTTGAGGCAGCCTCGAAGGAGCAGGAGAGGACAGGAGATGCCATGTAAAGAAGAATAGCTGGCGAGGTGTGATCAGATAAAGCATCTTCTTGGGGAGATGAAAAAACTGTTGACAGGTCACTTAAATATTTCCCCAGCTCTGTCAGAGAGGCAGAGGGAGGAAATTGCTTTTTTTAAAAAAAAAAAGATGCCAAGGCAGATTATGATGACTGTTTCCACCTGTCCTGGGTAATACATACGGCCTCTGATGGTGGATGGGATGCAGGGAATTTTCAGGCTGAGGGCTGCAGGAGAGGTATGGTCCCTACCAGACTACTCCTGGGTTCATCCAATAGCCTGTGGTGGCTGGGGCTAACCATGAATATTTTCCTTTTCGGAGGACTGGGAAAGGGTTCATCATGATGCATAGGGACAAGGATAAGCTCTATGCCAGTGAAAGTAAAGGTTCAGCCCCTACCAGCCACAGCCAGGAGTGGATATGATTGCAGGTAGGATTTTCTCCCAGGAATTCATCCAATTTTGGGAAACTAGCCATAGCCCTCACACCACCCCATGGCAGGTGTAGCAGCTGGCTGAGACCTCCAGCCCCAGTTGCCAGATGGGGCACACTGGACAGCACAGACCCGTCCCCAGGGACAGCCATCGGCCAGTCTCATCCCACTCCTCCCCTGTCCAAGAGGGTTTGGCAGGGTGATGCTGTGGGGGGAACACATTGTCCCTGCTCATCCCCCCCTGGCCATAATGCAGATGTGAGGCTGCAGGTGCTGCCGGTGTGGTGGGAGTCCCATGACACACTGCAGGACGTCTTCTGTATGAAAGGTGCAACTATAAGCAAAAGCCGTTGCTATTTCTGTGTGCTTAATGGTTCAGGGACGTGCAGAAGTCCCTAAATATTCACTGTCCACTCTAAGTGCTGATGGCAGGGAAAAGGTGGGCTCGTGAGCAAAGCCACTAGTGCTGTGTGGGCACATCGGCTCCTGTTTGCTCTCCCCACCCGCTGAATTGCCCGTGGGTCTGAGCAGGCACAGCTCTGGTCACCTGGTTTGTCCCCACCTTGGCATGCTGTGGTTTGGGATGCTGGTTCTGCCACCAGCCCCATTCAGTGGCTGAAAAGAGGCAGGTGCTGGCTTGGGATCTAGCTTGTGTTCCCCACCACCCTCTGAGTTCCTTCTAACTGCTGGAAGGCTAACTGCTGCAGAGTGTTGCTCTTCAGAGCCAATTAAATCTTGAAAGAGGTTTCCTGACTGTTTGGGTCACCCATGCTGCATGGAGAAATGAAACCCACAGGCTGAGATAGACCAAAAATCACAGATTCACAGATTATTGTGAGTTGGAAGGGACCCACAAGGATCATCGAGTCCAGCTCTTAACACTGTCTCCCTGGCGGGAATCGAACCCAGGCCTCCCACATGACAGGTGGGGACACTCACCACTGTACTAAAGTGGATCAATGTGGTGCAGCAGGATCTGCCTGCAAAACTGCCTTGAGGAGCTGCCGCATCTCAGGGCACACAATCAGCGAGGTGACCCTTGCAAGATGACAGTGAGTGATCCCATGGGGAACAACAGATCCTACAGATCCCTAGGAGAAGGATTAACCAGCTCTGGTGATCTTACAGGAAAGCTCAAGAGGGGAGAGCAAGTCCCTGCTGGCTACATGCTCTGGATGGACATGCTGGAGTAGGGAACTGATGTGTCACCAACAGCTCCTTCTGAAGTTGTTTTAGGGCAGTGGCAGCTGTGTGTGTGATATGCTTTGATTGCCACCTAATTAGACTCCTGACTTGGAGGTTTGGGCCAGCACCCTTCCATCCTGATATCTCCAGGCTGCAGCCAGAGAGCAGAGCACTGACCTTTCAAGTGTTATTTTTAGTTGCTGAAAAAAAACCCCTTATTTGAATACTTTGAGAGGGCTGTGTAGGAGGTGGCAGGGGGGAGTGACCCTAATCCACCTGGGACCTGCCCCATGCCCCTCCTTGTCCTGAGCTTTGTCTCAAACGTGGTCTGCAGGTGCATGGCAAGGGAGCTATGCACCTTGTGCCCAAAGCAGGGTCCTCCCCTGTGCTGCTGGCAAGGCTCCAGTTCACGACCTGGCTTTGTTATTTAGCTTTTTGTTTGGTGTTTTGGTGTAAAATCAGTGAAGGTGGGGAGCATGGGGCTGTTAGGGAGGGCTCAAAGCAGTCCAGCAGGCCCCAGGGGCCCCAGGGAGACTCTGGCACTCAGAGCCGGATCCAGGAGGCCCCACCTGGGTCACGCCTGAGCCGTGGGCTGCCTGGGGAGGCTGGACCACAAGGGTTTGCTGCAGGCACGGTGGTTCCTTGGCGGCTTTGCTGGAGAAGCCTTGGGCGATGGCTTCAGAGACGTTTGCAGATTAGTCTGTGATTGCACTGAACTCCCAGAGGATTTTAGAGACTGAAATAACCCTGCACTTACTCACTAGTGACGCGCCCGTGCAGTGCCATTGTGCAGGTGCCATTTGGCAGTTGGGGCACAAGAAAATGGGCAGTGGTTAACACATGATGGAGGAAGAGCTACTCCTCATCTGCCTCCCCTGCAACACGAACTGGCAAGTACTTCCTGCAGGCTCAACAGGGACGATATTTTGCCCTGAAATCCCTTGACATCTTCACCCCCTTGTTTTACTTATTGGTATTTATTCTGAAAGGCTCTAGAAATAGCAGTGCTATTTACACAGAGATGGTGCTGAGTTTAATGTGGAACAGAGAAGGTGGCAGAAAGGATGATGTGAGGAAGGCAAATGTGGTTTAAAATCCAAATATGTATTAGGGACAGGAAATTGTAGGACCCCTTGTTGCCTCTTGGGAGACTCATGTCATCTCTTTAGAGCATCTCTGAGGGCTCTGTTCCTCCTGCCTGGAAAAAATTCCTATGGGCTTTACTGGCCTCCAGGTGGCAAGGAATCAGATGCCCTGGTAGCTCCCAAGGGGTCCCTCGGACCCCGTGAACCGCTCCCAACATCAGCAGGGTTGTGGCAAGGATTGTGGAGCCTGGCATCAGGGCACGTCCCACATGTGCCGTCTCGCATGTGGAATCCTCAGCCACAGCACGGAGGGGGATGAAATGTCACCCGGCTGTTCCTGGGATCATCAGGGCTTGACAGAGGGCATGGCAAGGGCTCTGTGATCCCTAGGGAAATCCGTGGGAGGGAAGTCTGTTCCCTGTGCCACACCGTGCCGTGCCACGGGAGTGCTGAAGTAGCTGAAAGGGGGATCAGGGGACCGACTCTCCTCCCGAGCATCACCCCCTGCCCTCTCCCTACCGCGGGTGGGAGGGGAATCGAGCTTTGCCGAGGAGCCAATGGAAAATGAAATGAATAACAAAGCACCTTCTGGATGGCTGTTGTTAGTCTCACTCGCTCCTGATTAAAGATCATTAAACATGAAATTAGCTCGTTTGTGTTACGGGTCTCCCGGGGGTTCCTTTAATTAGGAAGTGCAGATGGCCGCGGACCCGGGGAGAGGCGGTGCGGGCGAGGGGCAGGGGGGTGCCTGGGGCCGGCAGCGGCGCAAGGAGAGCAGCTGAAGAGAAATTAATTTTTTTTTTCTCTTTTCTTGTTGTTGTAAACCCCTCGGCATTTCAAAACAAATCACAGATAATTAATAAGTGCGTTCCCTTAATGACTGGTCTTTTTAATAGCAGAAATTGGAGAATGCTGCGTCAATTTTTATTTTTTTTTTACTTTCCCCTCGCAGCGCTGTCTTACTGCAATGATTAGAGTCGCAGAGCCCGAGGAGGCCCAGGAGGATGCCGAAAGTGCCCTTTACAATCCCTGTTTACAATTCCCACACAGCCTACCAAGGTCCCCAAGATCAGCATCCCCGTTCCAGAGGCTTTCCCACCTCTTGGTGGTCTTGTGTCTTAGCAAGCCTGGAGAAGCCACTGCAAACCATTCTGAGGGGTGGGTTTGTGGCTAGAGGGTAATGCCAACTGGATTAGTGACTGCCAGCTCCCAGCGGGGCCGGGATGGTGGAAGGAGTGGTGCCGACTGCCTGGAGAGCTGCTTGGACCTCCTGGTCCCTTTTTCCAGCACAAGCCCATGACCAGGCTGGGCTGGGTGTCACGGTGCCACCAACCCTGGCACAAGGCTGTGTTCCAGGCTGGGTGCTGCAGAGGCAGCAGCATAGCGGGAGCAGGCAGGATGGGGATGCGGTCAGCGCCGTTAAGGGTTTGGCTGTGTTTCTGTTTTGGGTCCAGATCACTTTCCTCCTTAGAGAATAAGAGCCATAACCACCCCAAAGCGCTGCCCGCGTGTGCAGCACCAAGGCTGGTTTGCCGGCGGCTGCCGGGGCTGATTGAGTGGCAGACGTGTCAGCCCCGCGACGGCTGCCGGTGTGCCGGCATCATGCTCGTGTCCCGGCACGCAGGGAAGAGTCTCCGAGTGCCCTTTAATTACCCTTTCTGATGGCACACAGAATGCTGTTGTGACAGCATCGCTGCTCTCCCAATTGCCTCTTCAGGAATTTTATCAGCTGTCTCCCGTCCTGACACTCGGGGAAGAGAAATCCAAGCAGACCTTTCTGCTTAAATAGGCTCTAAATACCCCAAATTAATGACGTGCATTTCTCTGTGGGAGCAAGGACACTCTTCTCCTTGTTTCTGCAGCGCAGGGAGGGAACCTGGCTGGCTGCAGATTTGCTGCCTGCCACGCTGTCTATACCCGACTCTCCTGCAGCTCCTGATGCTTGCAACAGGACTAAAGCATCCTGGCTGTGGGGACACAGCACAGACTTGCACCCCGTGACAGTGCAGGTCACACTGGTGTCACCATCACAGGGCTGTTGGCTGTGCATGGCCCCACGCTGCTGTGTCTTGGCAGGAGCCACGAGCAGAGGAAAACATGGCGGATGACGTCCAGTCCTTGGAGAGTGGATGTGGGGGAATGTGAGGTCCTGACCATGTCCCAGGGACAGGATGGTGTGGTCAGGGTTTGGTCTCCAGCAGTGTGGTGGCTGCCAGCAACATGACAGGGGTGCTGAGGAGACATGTCAGGGGCAGGGACCCCTCTGCCATCTCTATCCTTGACCGCACTAATTCAGCTCTCCCTTTTCTCTGCAGGAGGAAGACATCGAGTACTACGACTCCAAGGCCGACACAGAATATGTGAGTACCATCCCCGTGTCACCCCCGGTACAGTCACCACTCTGGCCCGGCGCTGAGCCCCTTGCCAGGCTGTCCCAGCCTGCGTGGCAGGCAGCTGTGCCATACCAGGGGGCATGGCATAGCATTTGTTACAGCCAGTGGAATGAGACTCTGCGGTGGGCAGCGAGTGCCCGGTGCATGGCTGTGTCCCCCCAGAGGAGCCGTGGTGGCATCTGTCCACCAGTGCCAGGCCTGCCAGTGGGCAGGTGGGCAGGTCGCTCCGCTGCCTGCAAAAGTTTGTCAAATTAAAGCTGGCATCTGAAATTCAAATGAAGAACAAACCTTTAATTAGAGACTGAATTTAATTCTCTGCCCCCCTCCCAGCACAGCCGTCCTGTGATTTCTGGCAATCAGTGTTTTAACTACAGACCCAACAGCTCCGCTCTCCTGGTGCTCCCAAGGGAGCTGGCATTTGCTGGCTGCTCTGCGTGGTGACAGTGATGGTGACGGTGGCTTCACTCAGGTGCTGTGCCACGGGCACAGGGAGCTCCACCAGCAATGACTGCTGCACTGCAGCACCTCACTTTGCCCTGGGACACCCCACTTTGCTGGCAGGTGACCCAGTCGCTACATTGTGCCATGGGATCTTTAGGAAGTAGGAATCAGGTTGGTGATGCTCACAGCGTGGGGCTGCTGGGGAGCAGGTGCATCACGGTGTCCTTGGAGCTGGCCAGGAGCCCCAAGCACATCAGGGTGCAGCCTTGGGGACAGTCCCAGCCAGTGCTGGTGCACCAGGATTGGTCCTTGTCCCAAGGCAGAGTTGGCAGCAGATGTGCCATCAGGGGACAATAACACAGCAGGAGGGGAGGAGCGGCAGCACATGGCATTGGCAGCAAACTGCTTGTAAACTGCATGGTCTCATCCAAAAATAATGCCCAGGTGACCCTGAGAACCTTTAGAAGGCCTTGTGCAAAAAGGAGAAGAGGATCTGGGCTTGAAGGGGCCCCACCAGCTTGGGCAACATGCCCTGCACTGACTGCTGGCTCTCCTCTCAACCCACCTTGGAGATAATGCCCCCGAGCAGAGCCAGGGGCAGGCTGGACTGGAGCATAGATGCCTTCAAAGCAGTTACTGGCAAAATGCCAGTGCCATTGTCCCCAGGTGGTGACAGTAAGAGGGCTCCTTGGCAGGGGGAAGCCAGCTGTGACCAAAGCCGAGGCCACTTGCTCTTCTGAACAAGTCTCCCAGCTCACAGTCCCACTCATTCAGAGCAGAGGATGTCTCCTGTCCCTCCCCAACCTGGGGGAAGCTGCCAAAGAAGGGAGGGGAGGATCCCGCTTTCCATGGCTGCTCTGGAGAGGATGGAGCTAATGGGCTTAAAATACATTAAAGTGGATTTTGCACAGAAGTGAAGGAAGAACTGGCTGGTGCTTGTGGCAGGAGGAGACAGCCTGGGGAGCAGGGCAACTTCCAGCCTGGGGGATGAGGAGCAGGAGCATTCGTTGGGCTGGGCTGGGCGGGGCTTTTGCCACCACTGCTGTCGGGGCAGGTTGTCCCCATGCCAACTGTTCCCCTGATCAGCACAGGCTGCCCACACCCAGCCAGTGTCAGCAGCAGTGACCCAAGACTGGCTGTTAGCTTTGGGATTACCATTCCTGCAAGTAAGGAGAGCATCCTGGTCACAGTAGGCAGGATTGGGAAAAAGGAGGCATCTCAACTTGAGGACTGTGCCAATGGAGCCCTCCAGCACATGGGGCCCTGCGGAGAAGCCACACACTGCAGTGTGGCACAGTGTCCCTGGGGACTGCAGCCTCAGCTCTCCAGTCCTTCCCAAGGAGAGTTGACATGTCATCTAGGAAGAACAGCCCTGCAAATCCATCAGCAGCCACATTAGCTTCCATCTTTCTCTGGGAAGATACCAAGGAAAACTGCAAAATTGGGAGTGTCCTATAGTTGAGGTATGTGAGTTTGGCAGGGACGGCACTTCCCTTCCCATACTGTTGCGTCCTTGCCAGTGAAATCGCAGCAAATTTAATTCCAGCAAAAATAAGAGGGAGAAAAGAAGATGATCCTGAAATAAAAAAGAAGAGATGATACCAAACGGTCTGAATGGAACTTAATAGTGCTCTTTCCATCCTTTCTTTATTTAACGTCAATTTTTCTATTTAAATGGAGCAGGATGTAGCTGAGCTGGAGTTAGTGCTGATGGACAATGCCTGCTTTCCACAACTGGGGCTTATTCACAAGCTTTATGCTGGCTTTAACTGCAGAGAGAAGGAAATGAGCTTCCTATTCTATTGCCTGCACCTCAGCCCCACTACCTCTCTAAACAGACTTTGGATTTCCAAGTGGTTTCTAACAAATGGGAACATGGGAAAATTTTCCGGGGGGTCCCCAAGGCTCTCAAAATGTTGCAGAAATTAAGCTTTCACCTTTCCTCACTAACAAGGGCTACGGGGTTTATGTGGTGAGAAGTGTCTAAATTGGCAGATGGTCTCGCTTGGGTGTCACAGGCAGAACAACACGGAAATAAAGTAATTTTCCAGATTTTGTGTTGCGTTCATGGCAGGGGATGATGCTTAAGTCACAGCTGAGGCCAAAATCCCCTGGGATGTACCATTCTACAGTGGAAAGCAGCACAGCTCTGTGAAGGTATCCTGGCCCCAAGGTCAGCCCTCTGGCACCCACCCACCCTCTCAAGGTCCTGGAGAGGGCTGAGGGTGAGGGGCTGACAGTGGGATGCTCTGTGCCAGCCTCAGCCCCCTCCCCTGTGGGGGAGGCAGGGGCTGCCTGCTCACTGCTCACCCTTCTCACTGCTCACCCTGCTCGCTAGATGCAGCGAGGAGAGGGGAGGAAGGCTAAAAAAAAGCCCCTAAATGTCAGCAGCAGCAGATGAAGGGTGTTGGAAAATTTAATCTTCCAACTTTCTCAGCTAATGTGACATTTGGATTTCCTCTCGATAAGCTATCAGCCCCAGAAGTTTCTTTCTTTTGCCTTTTTTATTTTCTTTTTTTTTCCCCTGTTTTTTTTAACTTCTCTCCTCTGGCTGGTAATTTAAAAATAAATGGTCTAGAAAGATCTCTAAACACTACCTTTGGCAAAGATTAAAAAAAGCAAAGGGGGACAGGGGAGCAGGCTGGTGGGAAAGGCTGATTGTTATTTATAACCTGGGCTGCTATAAAAGCAGGAATGTGGCTGGAAAACACACCGTCTCCCTCCTTGGCATTAAATTACCGCATTTCAGGAAAAACTGATACATTTAAGGAAGACGACCCTTCTGCACAGGCCTGAAATTTCTCAACCATGTGTTGAGGGCTGGCATTTATATGCATTATTAGTAGAATCACAGCATGTTGATAGGAGTATTTCACTGGCCTTTCCAGCCTTAGCATGGATAGGTGGCCCTGGGAGATTGAAAGGGATGTGTTGGGAACTTGGTGAGATGTTCTCGATCGGGCATGTGTGGGGCAGGACATGGGATGCAGGGATGCTGCAGGGATGTTGTGGGGATACTGTGGCCGGATCACAAAAGCCCTGCGTGTGTGATCGGTGCTGCCATTTAAGCAGACATCATTAGCTGTGATGGCTCGTTCCCATGGAGATGAGCAATGAACAGGGGTGTTTGCATCTGCGGGAGCTGCTGGGACGAGGCATAGCTGCTGCACCAGGTCACATCCCCGGCTCCAAACCCCGGGGACCTCTGGTAATCCTTGTGCCCATGGGCAGGCAGGTGCTGTTGGAGGGCAGGTACTTGCCTGGCGCATGGCAGCCTCCAGTAAAGCTGTTGGTTTGTGCCACTGGTGCTCACTGGCTGTTGGGGCCTCTCTGGGTTTGGTCCCCTGCCTGTCATTTTGAGAGACTTGGAAAAATGTGACTGACAAGCCAGTTGCTAAAGCACTGGAGATGGCAAAAGCTCTCAGGGCGTGATGACTTCTTGCTGAAGCAGTAAATACGTATCATATTGATGTATTGCTGTGGAGTCGATTTCTAATGGTGTGTAGCAAATAATATATTCAAACTGTAGCATCTATTTGTGTTACATTGTACATACTGTAACAGATAAATAGATGTTTCCAAGTTCTTTTGAAATACAATGATGAGAAATGCTGCAAAACCTGGCTGGGGGCCTGTTGAGATGCTGGCAGTTAAAATGGTGTAAATTCAGGAGAACTTGAATCATATGCTTTGTTCTAATTTAAATTTAATGATTTTTTTTTCCCTCTCAGCCTTGCAAAGGTGGCTCCTTGTGCCCCAGCCTAGCACTGAGATGCTCCCCTCAGCTGGCTGGGCTGGTGACAGCTTTACCTGCCTTTGTGTGGCTGGAAATTACCCCATTTCAGGGGCCAAATTCAGCTTGGCTTAAACAGAAATAACTCAGTTGAGGTCAGGAGATTTATGGATAGAGGGTAAATGTAGCTTGGATAACATCAGCTCTTTCTGCAGGTCTGTTTGCCATATAGGTGTCAGTGATGCCTGAAGAGCCCCACATATAGATAGCTGTATATTTGTCCCCAAGATCTATACATGTGCCTCTTTACAGCTCCATGAATGAGAGCAGCCAGACAGTGCTGGACCTGGCAGCATACAAATTAGTCCCTCAGAAGTGGGTGATATCGCAGAATAATGATAAACAGAGAGCAGTAATTATATACAGTAGTTCCAGCTCCGGTGAAGTGGGGAATAGCCATGCCAGTGTCGGGGAAAGAGGGAGAGTTGGATTTTCCGGCTGCTGCTGGTGGCAGGGTGCCCTGCTGATCTGGGGAGGGATGGGGAGCTGTCACCAGGACTTTGCTGGGCTGAGGAACGCAAGGGTTTAGTGTCAAAGCAGGTTTTGGTGCTGCAGGTGCCCTCGGGCCACAGCTTTATCCCAAAGTCTGTTTTCAGCAGGCGCCTCTAATCGCTGTCTGGTGCTCGGAGAGATTGCAGGGATGAACCATTGTGTGCGCATTGCTTTCCCGCAGAGACCTGAGCCCCACATGGAAGGCAGGCTTGGGGCAGGACCCACTCTCTGGATAGCCCATGGGCCGGCACACAGCCAAACTGCCAGCTCGGCTGCAGCATTGTGGCTTTGCAGGGGGTCCAGCAGTCAGTTTCTTGCCTTTTCTCCAGATTTATGTGAAATTGGGAGCATAATCTGGATTTTGATCTTGGTGACATGGCTCAGGGGAGTTGGAGACAGTCCGTGCCTGCCCCTGCTTGGCTACTGCGGCTGTAATTCAGTTCAGCATCTTTTTGGGCAGCTGGAGCCCTCACACCAGGATCAGCTGGGCAGCATGTTTACACTCACAATCCACCAGTTGGAATTAAAGCCCAAACCCTGCATATCAATCCTGTTATTCTCCCGAGCTGTGGCGAATGGTTTGGCCACCCCTCTCAATGTCATGAGAATGTCACCACCTTGGTGGCTGGCTGGAGCTGGTGCAGGGGAGGTGACATTTATCCCTGTCATCTGTGAAGGGGAAAAAGGGAGGGCACCAGGATGGGTGTTAAACAAGCTTCACAATTTATTTTCCAAACACATAGTTTTCCTTTAAATATATGGCTTTTCCCATGAGCAGTTCAGGTCTTTTGTCCCCTGGGTTTTGTCAGGAGGAGCCTGGCTAGTGGGAGAGCTGCTTGTACTGAGCCATCAAGGACAGCAGAATTGGACTGTCCCCTAGCTCTTGTCCCCCCTGGTGCCAGGGTGCTTTGCTGCTGGACAGCATAGGGCATCTTATCCAGGCACGGCACCATGCAAACCCTGCCTGGAGCTTTTCACGCTTCCAGTCACGTCCTTTGTCGTTTCTGCGGGGCTGATCTCGGCTACTGCAATCAGCTGGCCTTGCACGGGCTCTGAGATAGGCACCTCGCTGCGGGGGCACAGAGGGAGAGGCACTGAGCTGCTTCCTGGAGGGAATTTGCTCCATCGCTGGGCAGCTCAGCAGCCAGATCCACTCCTGCTCTGCCACAGCCACCCTTACCCCTTTCACTCCCACAGCGAGGGACAGTGGAAGGTGGCCTGAGTCGTCCCATTCCCCAGCTTAGGCTTGGCATGCCCCTGCCCCTGTGTTGCCTGTCACTGCCTGTGGATGGGACAGGCAGCTCTGCGTTTCAGTCCCACTTCAGCAGGGATGTAGCTCCAGGGGCACAAAGGGCAGGTGCTCCAGCATCCTCCTTGTTCTCCTCTCCACCTTGAGCGTTTCAGAGCTAGCTGCAAACAGCTTTCCACAGCCACTGGGCTCGTGGCAGGGATGGGCAACTCAGACCCAGCACCCTGTCCTGGGTTTCTTTGCTCACATCAGAATGGTAAAGGCAATTTCCCCATCTCTGTAACAAGGCCATCCCCATTCTCCCTTTTTCCCCCGTGGCCCTGTGCCTCAGCTCCCACCCTGTCCCCTGTCTGCAGCCACCCAGCCATTCTGCCTGCACCAGCTTGGCCCTGCCTGCCTTTCCAAAGGGATTTTACCCTCAGTGCCATGCTGGCAACCAGGCTGGGGAAGGGAGAGGAGAGCTGTGAAGGCAAGAGAATATGTTCCAGCACCAGCAGTGGGGAATTCGCCATCTCTCCACCATAATTAAATATTGTTTGCATTGCTTATTGACAGAGTGCTAAGCTGCACTCCATTTTAATTTGCTCTTTGATAGTTGCCTTTTGCTGCTAATTGATTTTCAAGGCTTTTTTTTTTTTTTTAATTTGGGTTTGGGTTGTTTTACGGGTTTTGTTTTGGGGTTTTTTTGTCTGATTACCTGCCATGCCACCAAAGCTGGAGAGGCAAGGGTAACCATCCCTCGCCTTTGTACCCACCCACTCCTGACACCTGCTCCCCTGTGCCACTGGCACAGACTGCAGGCCAAATCCACACAGGAGCTGGCATGGCTGGTTTCCACCAGGGAACCTTTGGTGATGGGCTTTTGGTGGCGACATCCCCAGTGTGCATCCAGGCACCCCAGGTGACTCCATGTGCTCTGCTCCTTTCCCAGGATGATCCAGATGGAGAAGAGATTGAGAGAGAGAAGTCAAACTCCTTGAAGTTGGAGTTCACCGACGATGATAACTTCAAGACCAAGGTTAACTATTCATATGCTGCTGTGCAGATCCCCACGGACATCTACAAAGGCTGTGAGTGCCCCTCCTCACCTTTTTGGCTCCACACTGACTAGCTGGGCATCCACCTCTCCTGCTGGGAGTGGTGCAGCCCCAGGAACCATCACCTGTGGGTGCCTCAACTGGGTCTTGGTGCTAGGGCAGGCTGGCTGCCAGCTGGGAGGGCACTGAAAAGAGGCAGAGTCCATGTCAGGACAGAGGTGTGTCCCCCCACAGGGACCTTCAGGAATCTCAGCACAGGCTAAAGAGGCAGATCAGAGATTAAGAGTTATTAAGGAAGGGATGGGGAGCAAAGGAGGGGTGGTGATTATGGCACTGGGTAAAACAGCTGTGCTCACACAGCTCTGATCCTCTCTACAGAAGAGCCCAGCAAAGCTTGAGGAGGTTCAGAGCAAGTGCCAGAGACCTTCAGAGGGATGGATGAGCTCTGTGCAGGAGCAGATACAGAGGCAAGACCTACCTGCTCATAGAAGGGAGTGAGGCAGGGCTGGGCAGTGGAAGCAGGGATGCTTCCTCACTGGCTTGGGGCTGCTTGGGACCGGGGTCATGAAAAGGGAGAAAATACAGCTGCAATCTTACAAGAAAGCAGGAAAAGGTGTCTGCAGGACAGTGCGATGCCAGCCTGGGGCAGCCCCTGCTGCCGGGAGTGTGCAGCGTGTGTCAGCCCCGCGGACGTGCCCCTGCAGCTGCCGGGGGGCACAGGCTGCTCCTGAAAGTGGGAAGGGGTTGGTGGGCTAGCCCAGCAGCGGGCAGAGAGAGACCGGTGGATGGATGGGATAGGACGTGTCACACCAGCTTGAGCCCTCACCGATTGGTGGCACGGTCCCTGAGCTTTCCTATCTCTCCGGTACCTCGCCCTGCTGCGGCGGCACACGGTGACAGTCGGTCTCCATTTCCCTCTAGTGGCTGCTCTGCATGGAGCTGGGGACCGCTCCCAGCTGGAGGGCATCCTCCAGCCCCTGCTGTGGTGGGCACCCCTTGTTGGGCACCCCGCACCTCTGAGGGCACCACCATCCCCACACCTCGTTTTTTCAGCGGCACTTGCCGAGGTCTCCTGGGTGGTGGCAGGGACTGAGCTCACGTTGCTGCCCCAAGCAGAGTGTTCCCGGTACACGGGCTCGTTCCGGGCACGGCTGTGCTCAGAGCAGCATCGCTGCAATGATTTCACCGCGGCGGCAGCAGCGGATTAGAAATTTGCAATTAGTTTTATTACCCAGCTAGCGCAGGGCAGGCAGCTAATGAAGCATATCATGCGAGCTGGGTGGGCTGCGCAGGATGAAATATTCATTCCTCCTCGCCCCTGCTCGCCAGCCAACTCCACGACTGGAGCCCAGCCACGGACGTATAGATTACCCCACTCTGCCCTGGGACGAGAGCTAACTGGAGATTAATGTGCTCCGGGGACTCACAGCTGCTCAGAGAGGGATGCTGGAGAGGGGATGGGGCAGTGGGGGGTCGCAGTGTGGGGACATCCTCCCGGTGCCCCTTAACAGACAGGGAAGGGGGCTGCAGCCCCGGGCATTGCGTGGGCACAGGGATCAGGCCAGATCCGGGTGCTCCAGAAATCCAGGGTGCAGGGAAGGGTGCACAGCTGCTGGTCTACAGAGAGTGGTTTGGGATGACGGTACAGGGCCACCCGTGTGCCCTCTCCTGCAGGGGACACTGGTGAGTGTGGCGAGTCCCCGCAGAGCCGTGGGCGGGCAGCATCTCCGCGGTGGGACCCGGCAAAGAGGCGCTATCGCTGCCTGGCACGCTAATTAAACCACTGCAGAGACGCCCGCCGCCGTCACCCCTCGCTACACACACAAATTACATCCTATATGTGTTTTATTTACTGTGCCACTTTTAATTAAATCTGCAATCACTCGTGGGTGGGGCGGGGCTGGGCTCATCCTGATGGGGACAGGGACGAGATGGGGCCAGGGACAGGGATGTCACCAGCGGGGCTGGCAGCTCTGACCTCAACTGAAGGGGACAGGAGCCTCCATCCAGTGAGCAGCAGCTCATCACTCTGTGCAAGGGGCTCTGCATGCAGGGAGGGTGTAGGGGCTGTATTTGTATTTTGTGTTTGTATGGGAGCTATATTCATGCCCAGGGAAGGTACAGGGGCTGCATTAGTGCTTGGAGATAATATAAGGGCTGTGATTGGGCACAGGGAAGGTATGAGAGCTGCACTTAGTACAAGCCTGGTGTGGCAGATGGGCCCCAGGGGCTGGGGATACAGTTGCTGCCAGGGCTATCATGGACATATCAGTGCCCTGCCCAGTGCCCAGCTGAGGCTGGCAGCACTGCCCAGGGCTGCTCCAGGCAGGCAGGAGCCTGGCAACGTGCTCATGGCCTCTTCTCCTGGGAAAAACCACATCCTGTGGCAGAGCCAAACAAGAAATCATCCTAAGTGCCCAGATAACAGCACTTTATGTGGGCACAGTGCTGAGGAATGGCTGGGGAGATAGGGATGGAGTAAAATGGTTCAAAGGCATGGCTGCCTGAGGGAAAGAGAAGTCTTCAGCAGTGGTGATAGGATACAGGGATCTAGGATTCACCCTGGGTGAAACCTACCCACATCCTACCAGTGCCTCGGGACCACGGTGAAGGCTTGAATGGGTAATGATGATGTTTCCAGGAGGGACGAGTGTGGGAGGAAGCCTTAGGAGAGCTAAACATACTCCTTGAATACACACTGGCTTCCCTGTATCACCACACTGGGTTGTTTTGCCCAATGCCAATGAGACAGGGTGCTCCTGGGAGCACTTGCACCCCAAAACCACATTGGAGGTCCCCCAGGAGGGAGCAGTGCCTGGTCTCAGGGTGCTGCTGGCTACACACTCCTGTAGTGACACCCGCCTCTGGCTCCTCCGTGCCACAGTCCTGGGGCAACCCAGCACTGGTGAACTGTGAGACTTCCCTCCCACCTGCCCAGGGCTTGGGGTACCCACAGCATTTCAGCTCCCCCTGTGAGAACATGGATGTACCATCACAGCCTTCCCACCAGCCAACCAGCCCTGTACCTGCTGTGCCACACTGCCCTGCCCCCCACCTCCCCCCACTCTGCCAGCCCCCCTTGATTAATCACAGGCTGGGGCTGCCAGCAGCTTATCTTTTTCTTTAATAGCTGAATAATTTAAAACTGCTGTTTGCCGGCATCTTAATTGCTTTTGTGTCAGGTGCAGGGCCAGTGGGAATGCAGAGCAGGGCTCGAGAGGCTCCGCACGCCCTGTGGGGACACAAGCCTTGGGTTTCCCAGCTGGTGGCTGTCCTCAGGGAGTGAGACTGGCACAGGGTGTTTTTTTCTGGGAAGGGAGTGAGATGGCAAGCCAGCTGTCCCCAGTGATGGCTGTCTGCCCCAGAGCAAACGGGGACAGTGAGCACTCCAGGGAGCCCTGGATGTTGGCTCATTTCTCTGGGGACAGGGGACATCAGGCTGATGCTGGAGCCCCGTGGGAGTGAGAGAGCCAGAGGGGTGTTGGAGTAGCTGCAAAGCCTCTGTAGGCGCCTACATGGGAAAAAGTAGTGGGGACACAGCTTTCCCTCCCTGCCATCACTTGGGGACACACCTCAGTTCCCATCACCCCTCAGTCCACCCCCATCTCCACTGCTCTCCCCCCGCCCCTGCACATGCCCACCTCTGGCTCTATCTCCTGCAGCCACTGTCATCCTCAACGAGCTGAACTGGACGCAGGCGCTGGAGGACGTCTTCATTGAGAACCGGAAGGAGGATCCCTCCCTGCTCTGGCAGGTCTTCGGCAGCGCCACTGGCGTCACCCGCTACTACCCTGGTGCGTGATGGGGTGCTTGAGGGGCTGGGAGTTGGCCAAGGGCAGCCTGGGCCCTTCTCACTCTGAGATAGGGGTGAGCATGTCCCAGTGCCAGCCCTGGGGGCCAGCTGGTACTTACTGTGCCAAAAACCACATGGTGTGAGCTCCTCAGCCAAGCCTGCTGATTCCTCAGCCCTGGGCATCCCTCTGCCCTGTCCCCCATATCCCCCTATGCCCCACCCCAGGACAGTCTTGCCTTGCTCACCACCTCCCTTCTCCCCACAGCCACCCCATGGAGAGCCCCCAACAAAATCGATCTCTACGATGTGCGCCGGCGGCCTTGGTAAGGGGCGGGTGAGAGGGGTCCCTGTCTGGGAGCTGCCAGCTTCCTCCCCTTTTCATTTCACACATGGTTGGCATTGGCAAAGGGTCACCATAATACAGGCAGGGGCATCCAAGCTGTGGCTCTTGGCTCCCACTCCCCTCCCCTCTTCCTGGGAACGCAGAGCAGGATGGAGAGATAAATCCTTGGGTGCAGATGAATGTGCGGAGAGCAACTCAGTGCCCCCTCACCACAGCCATACCTACTGTCACTCACTCCTGGCCAGAATTTGTATCCAAATGGGAAAACAACCAGCACGGGAACTGTGAGCTGGGAGGATGGAGAGAGGAACAGTCAGGCTGTGGCTCAGCGAAAGCTGAGCAGCCATTTAGCCCACATGGAGTGAGGTGGGATTGAATGGGCTGGGGGTGCTGGTGTGGCAGCCCTGGTTATCAGCTGGAGCAGTTCCAGCTCTGTCCTGCCCACACCCACTGCCTAAAAGTGCAGGTATGGAGAGGAGAACGGCACAGGTCTCTGGCACCTACCCAGGCAGCGCTGTATCCCAAGGGATCACCCCTGCCCGCACCGGAAGCTGCACCCTCTCTTTGTCAGAAAATTAATGGCCCTGCTACTCTGGTTAATTGTCTTTGATTGCTTCACATTAATTATTAACTGTTCCCCACCGGGGTGTCTGTGTATGTTATTGCAGACCGGGGACTAGAAGGCTGGAGGGGACTGGTGATGTGTATGGGGGCTACCGAGCCCAGCGAGGCCAGCTCCCTGCCCGTAGCTGGCCACCTGCTCACCCACCCAGCTGTGGAGGAGCAGCAGCACCCTCTGTGGTGTGGGGCAGCACACCTCGGGAAACACCCTTTTGGGGTCCTCTCCAGCCCTCACACAGGGGTGTGGTGCAGCACACAGCCCTCACTGCACCGGGGCCACCGGCGCCACTCGCCCGCCTTCCCCTCCCGTGATGAATGGCACCATTAACCACAGCCGTCTCCTGCCGAGCCCCGAGTATTCATCTGAGCCGGGCAGCGGGAGATGGATGCGCTGCCACAACCCATTATGGGTAGCATCTTAGTTGGGCTCTGTGCTGCACCGACAGCCCAGCCCCGAGAAGCAGGGCAAGGACGAAGCTCCCTGGCCCCACCAGCAGGCAGGAGGTCTGTGGGTAGCTGCCTGCCCATCCTGCACCCCAGCATGAGGGAAGGTGTTAAGGGGATGCTGCACCCACGTCCTGAGGGCCCCGCATGGCAGCATCCTGCATCCTGCCCGGGTAATCATTTGTAATTAGGGAACATCGGGACCTGGAATTAGCAATCAGAGCTTACCCCTTCCCCAGTAGTGGTGAGTAATTGATACTAATAACACACTAATTAATTCACATAAGGCCTGATCCTGATCAAGCCAATACGTAATGAGGGTTCTTTGGACCTCAACCACAGCAGGATTAGGCCCCATGCAATGGGATGGGGAGGCAAGGCTGTGGCTGGCCTTGTCTGGGATGGGATGGGTGCTGAGCACTGTGCCAGCCCCCTCCCACACAGGATGGCATAGCAGGGCAGGGAGTAGGACCTGATGCTTGACGGGGTGAGAAGGGTTCCCTAATTGTTTTCAGTGGGGAAGATTTGCGTAGTATTATTATTTTTTCTCCTTGTAGCTAAAAATAACCTAATCAGCCTGGCCTTTGAAGCTACTGGGGGGTAAATAGCATCTTAATATGGATGTGTGTGTCAGCATAATCAGCATGCAGAAAAGGGCCTGCGATGATGGAAGAGTTTAGCATTTAGAGCTCATTAGGCTGATACAGTATGGAGCAGCGGGTCGCTGGCCGTCTGCCGTGCTGCACCGAGCCACGTCCTCGCCTCCACCTGCCCACTGCCACATTGTCCCTGCTCCTCACCCAGCAGGGTCAGGGTCACCTTGCTGACTGCCCTCTGTGCCCCACAGGTACATCCAAGGTGCCTCCTCCCCAAAGGACATGGTCATCATTGTGGATGTGTAAGTACACGGTGGATGCTTGGCTGGGCTGAGCCGGGCCAGGATGGTGACACAGCTCGCCAGGGTGTCACTGTCCCACCGGTGGCCTTGGGGCAGCCGTGTGAGACAGTGCTGGTGGGGAGACCTGTGCCCCCTTGCTGCTGGGCACCCAGCACCCCTATCTCCTGCCAGGAGCGGCAGCGTGAGCGGCCTCACCCTCAAGCTGATGAAGACCTCAGTCTATGAGATGCTGGACACCCTCTCAGATGATGACTATGTCAACGTGGCCTCGGTGAGTGCCAGGGGACGAGCAGCTGGGCTGTGTACCCAGGGCAGCTCCCAGCTCCCCAACTCAGGAGCCCTTTGCCCCCATGCCCATCTGGCTAAGGGCTTTGCAGAAAGAAAAAACACCCACCTGAACATAAGCAAGGAAAAGGGTAATTGAGATTGGGGCTCATCTTTACATGGTGGCAAACAAAAGCTGCCCCCATCATGGGGCATTTGGCAGAGATGCTCCTGGTGTGATCCCAACCAGCCATGTCCTGTCCCTCACCAGCCAGTCATATCCTGCACCCTGTGGTATGTCACCAGCTCACGACCTCACACAGCACAGTGGCTGTGCCACCGCATCTGTGCATCGCTGGGTGCCCAGCCTGTGCCGGCCCTCCCCTCTCTGGCCACCAGCATGGTGGTGCTAATTAACATGTCTGGCCTGGCTCTGTTAGCTGGATCACTGCTTCCCTAATGAATGGGCCCGATTGCCAGCAAATGAAGCCGTAAGTGAGAGGCAGCACCTGCTCCCAGTGACAGCACCAGACAGCACGGCTGCTTGCATAACCCCGGAGGATCGATCTGGCAGAAGTGAGGGTGCAGGCGAGCCCTGCACTGGCAGCACCAACTGCCAGCACCCACAGTGAGCTGGATTTGGCCAAAGCTAAGCTTCGGTCTCAGCATCAGCCCTCCCTGGGATGCTCTGGCTGCCTGCCACCCACAGCAGCTGACCATGCTGGATGGCTTGTGCCTGTGCCCCTGTCCCTTTTCTGTGACCCACTCCCCTCCATTTCACCTCCCAGTTCAACGAGAAGGCAAAGCCGGTGTCATGCTTCAAGCACCTGGTGCAGGCCAACATCCGGAACAAGAAGGTGTTCAAGGAGGATGTGCAAGGGATGGTGGCCAAAGGCACGACTGACTACAAGGCTGGCTTTGAGTACGCCTTCGACCAACTGCAGAACGTGAGCTGGGGGCTGGGCTGTGTGCTGTGGGTCAGAGTGAACCTGTGGGTGCTGGGGACAAAGGGAAGGCTCTAAGTACCTGGCTGCTGCCCTGTGCCTGGGGCTCAGTGTGAAGAGGGCTCCTTGTCCTCCTTTTCAGTGGTGAGGGAGACATGGCATGCTGTAGCCAAGGTTTGATGGAGCTGCTGCCCCTCTGGGTTATTCAAAGGTAGCAGGGCTGGGCATAGGGATCCAGTCCAGCCCACATGCTGTTTCAGAGGCAAAATAGAGATGGATGGTGCTGTTAGGTGCCAAACAGCAATAGCCACCTCATTGTCCAGCTGACAGCGTCTCTCCTCCTGCCTGTGCACCTCAGGCACATGTACCCCAGAGAAATGGGCTGGGAAAAGAGGTGGGTAGGGGCCAGTCCTCCTGGCACATTCAGCCCTGTGCCCAGAGCCACTGGCTTTGGGTCAGGCCTCAGGTGCTGTCTCTGCCCTGCAGTCCAACATCACACGTGCCAACTGCAACAAGATGATCATGATGTTCACAGACGGCGGCGAGGACCGAGTGCAGGATGTCTTTGAGAAGTACAACTGGCCCAATAAGACGGTGAGGGGCTGTGAGTCTGTGTGCTGGGCTGGGGCCACTCAATAGGGAGGGAGACAGCGTCTCCAGCTCTGTTGCTGGCTTCTGCTCCTTTTGTCTCCTTGTCATTCTCCCTCCCCACCACTCTGCTCCTGCACTGAGTCGCTGTCTTGGTAAAGGGTTTATAGCTGGCTCCCACCTTGGTGTGCAGGAGGCAAGGGACCAGGCACCCCACAGGATGCTGGGGAGAGAATGGTGGGTTCCTTGAATTCTGGCCCTGTGGGGAGTACACCCCAAGCACAGGGACAGAGCTGCTGGCAGGCAGACAAAGGAAGGTCCTCATTGCCACCTAGGATCAGGAAGCCTGTGGGGCAGTGGTTGATGCAGCAGCCTCAGGGAACACAGACCCCTCTGGGAGCACTGGTGCCCCAGCACAAGGAACACTGGGGTAGGTGGCTTGGGCCAACACAGTGGTGCTGCACAAAAGGATTGGCTAGGGCCAGGTGAGGAGAGAGGGGCTCCCTTGCTGCCAGCACAGCCAGCATTCCCAGGAATCTTCTGCCCACCTGGGCTTGTCTGTGAGCAGCACACTCTGTAGGCCATGGCAGGCAGCACCAACCTGTCCCTGGGAAGGATGCCATTGTCTGGGAGCACTGTGTGTGGAAGACCAGGGTGCCCAGTGGATGGCCCTCACTGCCATGCTCTGCCACAGGTGCGGGTCTTCACCTTCTCCGTTGGGCAGCACAATTACGATGTGACCCCGCTGCAGTGGATGGCCTGTGCCAACAAAGGTGAGTGGGGCTGGCACCCAACAGCAAAACACTGACTGCAGCCCTGAAGGGCTGGATAGCAGAACAGCCAGACTGCTGAACAGCAGACAGCTGGATCTCCAGCTGCCTTTCTTTTTCTTTTCCAAGGTTACTACTTTGAAATCCCCTCCATCGGCGCCATCCGCATCAACACACAGGTATGGGGAGGGGGCAGGCAGGTGGGGGGCAGGCAGGCAGAGCTGCCCTCCCGGCGTGCCCTGCCTGGGGGCAAGTTCAGGCAGTTCCAGGCCCACTGTGGAAAGCCCAAAGGCTTGCGGCAAGCGTGGCAGTGAGCTGGGGAGACGAGCCCTCAGCCAGGCCCTGCGCTATTGAAATAAGTAATTCATCTTCTGCAGCTCCCCATGGACCTGCTGCCTTTTGAGTGACTAATTATGAAACATCAGGTGTTAATCAGCACAGAGCAGAGCTGAGTGCAAGCAGGAAGCAACCGCAGGCAGGGCCAACCCCAGCAGCAGCAGGTTCAGCAGAGCCAGTCGTGTCTGCCCTCCACTCCATCCCACTGCCCCTTTTCTGCCCTTTATCAGATACACACAAGGTGCCATGGTGGGCAGGTGATGAATGTCCGCAAGCTGGGCAGCCCTCAGGGCAGGGCTGGCATTGTGGTACAAGGGCCGCTTCCATTCCCTGAGGTCTGTCTTGCCAAGATGCCCCAGCAGAAGATCCCAAAAGGCTGGTGGAGACAGCAGTGATGTGATCCAGGTGTGATGGAGCAATGCCCGGCCTGGGGATGGCTGGGAGTCAGGGCTTTGGCTGGCACTGCCTGGGGAGCCCCTGCCCTGCCCATGCACAGCAGATGATGAGCACCACCTTGTTTGCATCTTGATGAGCCTGTTGATTTGATGGCCCTAGGTTTGGTAGCTGCCAAGCCCCCTTCCATAGCTCAGCCTACAGCTGAGGGTCTCACCAGGCACCCAATTAATATCTCCTGAGGTCTGCACAGGGACAAGGGTGTCACTGCATTGGAACAAGAAGACGTGTGGCTCCCACATCATCCTTTCCCCTGTCCTGTGTCTCTGCAGGAGTACCTGGATGTGCTGGGTAGACCCATGGTCCTGGCCGGGAACCGAGCCAAGCAGGTTCAGTGGACCAATGTCTACCAGGATGCCCTGGTAAGGACCCCCAGCCCTGGGGTGCAAGTAGGAGCCCCCAGCCCCGTGATCCTGCACAGCTCTAGGGTGCAGGTGGGGACACTGACCCTGGGGTCTCACACAGTGCCAAGGTGCAGGTGGGTGGGGACACCAGCCCCAGGGTCCCATAAAGATCATGTCCCCTTTCCCTTGTAATGGGAGCTACCCTCCTTTGCTGCCTACCCCCAGCCCTGACTCCTGAGGCTGGCGAGGGGCCATGAGATACCCTTCTGTGCTTGTGCAGGGGCTGGGCTTGGTGGTGACAGGCACACTGCCGGTGTTCAACCTGACTGAAGACAGCAGTGACAGGAAGGTAAGATGCTGTGGCTGTCACTGCCCTGGCTGCACTGGGACACCTGCTCTGGGGCTGCTGCAGGGTGGGGAAGATGCCTCAACACTGTCTAGCTATGGCAGGGAGGGCACTGGCACCCCTGGGGTCCTGACTGCTCTGAACCCCATCTCTGGGTGAGACTGAGGATGAATGCCATCCTCATGACCCAAAATGACCTCGTTTAGCTCTCACGGTTCAGTCAGGACAGCTGGCAGCTGCAAGACCCTGGGGGGATGCAGTATTCTGTGAGGAGCTGCTGGGGGGTTGGCACATTTCACCTTGTGCCTCTGCAGTATCCAGATCTGACCTACACAACCCTGTTGTTTCCCTGTCCCCTTGTTGGAGATGGCAGGTGACAGTCCTGCTCCCACCCACCTCTCTCCTTGCTTTTCCTTCCAGAACCAGCTCATCCTGGGTGTGATGGGGATCGACGTGGCTCTCAATGACATCAAGAGGCTGACACCACGATATAACGTGCGTGGGGGCCCCTTCCCCTCCATCCCTGCCCTGCCACTGCCCAAGCCCACTGTGGAATCCCTCTAATGGGAGCCCCACTCTGCACCCTCAGCACCCTATAGCACCTCCTGCAGCACTGGCAGTGGCAGGGTACAGGAGCCACAAGTGAGACAGGGAGCAGGACAGGCAGGCAAGCAGGCATCGTAGCAGGGTGATGCTCTGAGACCCAGAGCAAAGCCAAAAACCTTGCATGATCAGTGGACAATAAACCTTACCAGTCTGGGGAAAAGGGCAAGGGGCAAAATCCAGAGCTGGGATGAGAGATTCCATTGAAATGGATGGAAGAGGCTGAGTCCTGAGGGCGCCACGGGGTGAGCTCTGCACATCATGCCATGCCACAGAACCACCTGATCAGCCTCATCCCTCCTCCTGTCCTCTCACAGCTGGGGGCAAATGGTTATGTCTTCGCCATCGACCTGAACGGCTACGTCCTGCTGCACCCCAACCTGCAGCCCCAGGTGAGGAGGGGCCTATCGGGCAGCAGCTGTGGGGATTAGCGAGTCCCTAAGGGACACACAGCTTCCAGGGGTCCTTAGGAGCTAATTGTGGGGTTTGTGATGAGTTTTCCTGGACTTAGAGGCAACTGCAGGAGCCCTGAGCCCTTCCCTGGCTCTCCTTTTCTGCCTGCAGATCATCAACTTCCGCGAGCCGGTGACACTGGACTTTCTGGATGCTGAGCTCGAGGATGAAAACAAAGAGGAGGTGAGCAGACCAGAGGCAGCTCTTAGGGTACAGGCTGCCATCCTCATCTGCATTTGCAAGGGACACTCAGCCCCTCCAATCTGCCCTGGACAGCACCGCATCCTAAAGGCCCTGCCACAGCTCCCATGGAGCCACAGGAGGGACAGGAGCTGGATGATTGTCCCTTGGGTGCCCAGCATGATGGGCATGACTCCCCCTCAGGCTGCTCACTCTTGCACCCCATGGGTCCCCAGTGCCAGCCCACTGGGATGGGTGCCTGCAGGTGCGTGGCTGAACTCCTGTGGCCCTCAGTTGCCTCCTCTGTGTCCCCCAGATCCGGAGAAGCATGATTGATGGGAATGACGGGCAGAGGTTCATCAAGACCCTCATCAAGTCCCTGGATGAGGTAACACTGCAGGGAGAGGGGGGTCACAGCCAAAATTGGTGCTGCGCTGTGCTGAGCACCCAGCCCCGGCAGTGGGGAGTGAGAGGCCCCATGTCACCCTGCCAGCAGGGTCCTGGCACTGCCAAGTCCTGACTGGCTCCCTCTCACCTGCAGCAATACATTGACGAGGTGTTCCGGACCTACACGTGGGCTCCCATCAAAAGCACCAACTACAGGTGAGTGTCACTGTCAGTGCACCCACACTGCCCTGCTGGCTGGACCCATGCCAGCACAGGGCTGGGGGATTGTGCTTGCAGCTCCCAACATCCCTGAGGCCACCAGGGATGTGTCACATGGAATATGGGGCTGCAAACACGCTGTCACATCATTGCACACAACTGGAGGGCACTCAGGAAAGTGCTGCTCACCGGTGTTTGGCACTGTGGAGCTGGGACACCAGGACTGGTGTGCAAGGGGCCAGACAAGGGACACCCCTGCCACCACCTCCCTGACCAGCCAGGGGCTCACACAGGTCTGCTCACACAGAGGCCTGCTCTGGAGTGGGTGACAGTGACACATGCTCACCCTGCAGCACAGGCAGTAGTTTCACAGGCAGAGGAGAGCAAAACTGAATTTATCACACAGTTTGTTCAGTTTGTTCCAGTTTGGGTCAGAAGATGTGTAAGAAAAGCACCAGCATCGTCATTTCTGTGCTGTGCAACTCACACTGCCTTCATCCTGTGATAAGCCATGTGGTCCCCCTGTTGCCCAGTGTACCCTCCTCCTCCTCAGCACCCAGCAAAGGCCACAGCCACCTCTCAGTGCTGCCAGGTGTCCCCTATGCAGCCCTGCTCCTGTCCCCCACAGTGTCACCCCTCCAGAGCCAAGCAACACTGTTGAGGAGGGGACCATGACACAAGGTGACACAGCTGTAGCCGGGCCTGCAGGTTCATCTGTGGTATGAAAAGTGCTGCCAGGGGCCCTGTACTCCCACGGCTCTGCTCTGCTGCAGGGGTGTTCCTTGGGTTTCTCTGGGGCACCCTCAGCACAGGGTGCCACCAACACTGAACAGAAAAAAGTCACCACCCTCCTCCTGACGTCTGTGGTTTTCTCCCTTCTTTTGAGGGCTGTGTCTTTTCCTGCCTTCCTCCCTCAGGGGTGTCGTGTTCCTCTTCCACATGCATCTCCTGTGGTTCCTGGGCTGGCACACCCTGCCCATCTCGGCTCTGGATGGCCAGGCATGCCACCTTTTGTGTTCAGGGGTGCCCTCAGGATGGCCCTGGGTGACACCGAGATGATCCTACATGTTCTGGGAATGACCCTGGGTGCTCTGGGGCTGATCCTGCCTACCCCAGGATGGCAGTAGGTGTGTGCTGGGGGTGACCCTGTGTGCTCCAAAGGTGCCCTTGGGTGCCCCAGGATGATCCTGGGTGCTCTGAGGACAACCCTGGGTACTCTGGGGACAACCCTGGATGCCCCAGGACGGTGCTGGCTGCAGTTCCCGCAGAGAAGCAGGCAGCAGGCTGTGCACACCAGTGGGGCTGCTGCCTCCCATCAGCTGGGACAAGCTGCTGCCAGGGGGTGCCAGGCAGGGACTGGGAGCTGGCCAAGGATTCTGGGTGAACGTAAAGCCTTATGCCACATGTCTACTCTCCCCGTCCACAGCCTGGGGCTGGTTCTGCCTCCCTACAGCACCTACTACATCCAGGCCAACCTCAGCGACCAGATCCTGCAAGTGAAGTGTAAGTAGCCCCTGGCTCTCCCCAGAGCCCTCGCACTCCCGCTCACCCCACACCAGCCCACGGCTGTCAGGGGGAGAAACACAACGCAAAGACTTGTGAAAAGAGATAGGGATCATTGTGAGAGGCAAAAAAAAGAGAAGAGTTAAAAATAAGAGAGGCATGAGTAGAGGTGAGCGCACAGAGGGAAAGTGAGCTGCCTGCCTGGGGTGCCCCGGGGTGCCAGGGTTTGGTCCTTATGCTTTGCACCCCAAAACCCCAGCCCTGGGCTGCAGGCAGGCACTGCTGGCACAGGCAGGGATGTGCTGCCTGTTTGCCTCCTGGGAATGAGGGATGATGATGTAGCAGCCAGTTAATTTGCAAGCCTGGGAAAGTTTGCATGGATCTCTTTAATTTCCTTTGGTTTATTACGATTCTTTGATTTCAGTTTAAGCCATTTATTCGTTTTGAGTTCAGTTTCGGTTGGTTTAGGTTTTAGTTTGGAATTAATCTGTGTACATGTGTGTTAGCCTGGCCCCCCCTTTTTCTCTCTTTCTCTCTCCCTTGACCCCCAAGCCTTTTTCCCACCTCAGGTCCACACTGCTCCCAGGGACCCTCTCCCCTCTGGTTCCCCCGTTTCCCCCCCTTGGCCGCCCCAGTGGCTTGACCCCAGCCCTGCTCCAAATCTGGCCCCTGTCACCCCCTCCATCCATGGGCAGGAGCCCCATGTCCCTGCAGGGACAAGGCCAGGCTGTCCCCATCCCCGGGAGGGGGGATCCCCCCGTCCTCCCCAGCTCTGCCCACTGTGCCATGCATGCCCCCTGACTCAGTGAGGACATTTTGATATCAAGACTGTTGCAACTGTTTGCTACTGACTCTCATTTTCCTTTGGAGTATTGAATATATATATATATATTTCTCTAGTTATATCTTTGCATTTTTTTTGTTCTTATTTCACTGTGGCCATTTCTTTTCCTTTTGTTACTGGGTTTTTCTTTTGTTTTCTTTTCTTCATGTCGTTTTTTGCAAGAGGTTTCCTTTTGGTATGATTATGATACACAATATTTTTATTCAAACGTCGATTGAATAAAATATTGTTTGTGCCCCCTTTCCCCCTTTCCACCCAACCCCTTTTTTTTTTGTTTGTTGTTTTTTGTTTGTTGTTTTTCTTGCTTTCTCTCTATGGTGGATTCACACAGTACCAAACATCAAAATGAAGGGCAAGTATTTTCAGTCTCAGACCACTCACCTTCACCACCCCGTTCCCTGCCCCGTGTCCAGTCCCCCCGAGCCCCCTGCTTGCCCATCTCCCTGCCCGTTTGCCACGCCAAACCTGCAAACCGCCACCAACTCGCCCTTCCTCCCTCCTCCTTCTCCTCGTTCTCCTCCTCCTCTCCTCCAGTTCCCCCTTTATTTGAAAGCAACATGTCTTGTTCTGTTCATGAGAGCTTTGTCACGAAAATCCCCACTCCCTCCCTGTGCATCACTCCCAAACGTGGTTCAATATCGTTCAAGAGCCAACCTCGTATGAAACTGCTGGTTTTGATCCACAAGGTTTTTCGTAGCTAGTTGGATGCCCTGCTCTTCCTCCCCACTGCAGCCCCTTCTTGCTCCTCTTCCCCCGCTCGTCTCCTCCAGCTCCTTGTCCCCCTCTCCTGGCTCCTCTGCTTCCTCCTCCCTAAGACAACTCAACCTGAAAGGGATAGGGCTGTGCAGGGAGTGGGGGGCTGTGGGGTGGGTGCCCAAAGGTGGCAGGAATGAAGGGCAGGTGGGAGACTCCATCTTCTGCTGCCATCACTCTCTGAGACCGGTTTTTTGAGGCAGCCCCCCAAGCAGAAACCCTCTGTGGAGGTGGGGATGGGACCACCCTGGGGCAGTGCCACCCAGCTGCATAGGTGACAGTGAGCCTGGCCCCATGGCGACACAGGCTGGCTGAGCCCAGGAGTGCTGCACTGCCTGCCCAGGGCTGCTCAGTGACCATTCTGGGGCCCAGCATGGCATGAAGCCCCTGGCAGCTGCAGTGTCTTGGTAGTGTCTGTGTTCTTGACAGCAGCCAAGTTTGAGCTCAGATGCCCACCGAGGCAGGTCGGGGGGGCTTGGGCCAGTACTGCAGTGGAGTGGGATGTCATCTATCCAACGCAGGGCAGGATTTGGCCCACATCCCTGCAATGTCAGAGGGGCCCATGAGTCTGGACCCACAGTACCCACACAGTCCCACGGTGGGCCGGGGGACACCCAACACACAGGGTCGTGGGGGACCTATCACCACGCTCTGCCCCACATGCAGTGCTCAGCAGCAGCCGCTCCTGGCACGGGCAGGGGGATGGCTGCAGGGTCCACAGCAGCACAGGGAAGGACATGAGGGACAGGGTCAGGCGGGCAGGACAGCGGGGAGGTGAAAGCATCAACCTCAGCCCTGTTCTATCAGCCTTGAGTTGCCTCCTCCCGGCGCCCCTGTGATGGCAATGCTGACGGACAAAGTACGAGTGTTTTGTACTCCTCTTCTCCNGTGTGTGTCTGTGTGTCCCTGCGTACACGCCACCGGCCACGCGTACGCAACCGCGCGCCTTCAGCCCGCGACCGAGCAAATTCGAGCTGAGATGGGCAAACCTCTCCTGATTTGGCTATAACCTGCCTTCCCGTGCGGTGCCAG
>WEKX01018710.1:41041-52838 GCA_013390025.1 Pitta sordida | reverse complement strand
CCAGAAGGCTTAGGGTAGAGAGGAAGGGCTCCGATTTTGAGGTGACCCCAGAGGGTCGGGGTGGGGCTGGGGGAGAGAAGAGGCTGCAATTCTGGAGCTTTCCTGGAAGAACTGGGAGGAATTGGAGGGTTGGGGAGGAGGAGGGAGAGGAAGGGTTGCAGGTCTGGAGTGTCCCCAGAGGGTCCGTGTGCGGTCAGGGGAGAGGATGGGTCACAATTCTGGAGCCTTGAAAGGACTGACACAGATACGGGGGAAGGATCCTGGATCTGAGGTGTCCCAGAGGCTCTGTGTGGGTAGGGGTGAGGAAGAGGGTCCCCCCCAATTCTGTGGTGTCCCCAGGGAGGGCGTTGCCATGGGCAGGCAGGAAGGCAGCCTGGCCCAGTGGAGCTGCTGCCCCAGGGACCGCAGGCTCAGGACAGCGGGGGGGTTGTGGGTTCCAAGAGTGGGTTTCCTTGCACAAGGCACCCTCTCCAGGAGCACAGGGAAGCCCCCAGACCACTGGCCGGAGATGTGTGGCACAGCTGTCCTTGCTGGGTGCCCCACAGATGGCTTCGACAGCACGAATATGTGGAGAAGCTCAACATGCATGGGATCCTGAGCGCCTCTGCGGGCCAGGAGCAGCTCCTCACCGAGCTGCTGGTCACCTATGCCAAGGTGAGCCCCCCTGGGTGCAGTACTGATCCCCAGGCTATCAGCCTCCATCTGGGCTTGTCCTGTGGGTAGTGTGCAATTTCGGAATAAAATGGTGAAGAATCTGTTGTGTCTCTGGAAAAGATGTTTGACTGGTGATTTGACAGTTTTGTTTCTTTAAAAAAAATATTAAAGGTCGAGGTGTGGTATTTCTACTTGCTGGTCTCTGGTTTCTCGCTGGGAGGTTGTTTTTTCGTCTCTTCTGTGCACTGGCCCCTCCGGTTGCAGATCTCTGCCTCGTACCTGAGGTGTCCCAACCCCAGGATGTCCTGGGCTGCACCAGTGTCTGTGATTGCCTGGACCTGCCCTTCTCCTCAGGGTCACCTCTGCAGCCCCAGGAGCGCTCTGCCCACTGGTCTGTTGTGAGAAGTTGGTGGTTCCTGAGCTGGTGAATACAGAGCATGCCCCAGGGCCACCCTCCCTAGGATGACTCCAGTGTGGCTGACCATGAGCAACAAAACTGGTTACCCCTGCAGCACTGGTCTGAAAAGCATTGCTTCCCCATCCCTTCCCTGTCTAGATTCCTCTTCTCATTGGGGAGCTCATCTCTGTGGAGATCTGGAAGCACAAGGTGTTTCCTGTGCTGTGCCGACTGGAGGACTTCAAGCCGAGAAGCACCTTCCCCATCTATGTGGTGGTGAGTAGAGAGGAGGGTGGGAATGTGCCTGGAAATTGGGCAGGCACAGCTGTGCTTAAAAATAAATGCCACCCTGAAGATGTCAGAGCTGGGGTTTTGCAGCCTACCAGCTTGTGGTGAGCATAGTGGGACATAGCGGGAAGTGCCTGGTTTCCCAAAGCAGTGAGTGACAAGTTGGTGTCCTTACCGCTAGGAGGGACAGGGACTCGTTCCTAGGGAAGCTTGGCTTTGTGGAGAGCTGTACCCTTTGTAATCCCACACGGAGGTTTGTGGGAGCTGCTGGATGCAGCAGAAGGTGCTCCTGGAAGAGGCTGCTCCTGGCTTGCAGCTCCCAGCACTGCGCTTGCTTACTCCCAGGCTATTTGCCCCTCTCTGGCACCTCAAACCAGGGCCTCTCCAAGGACTCTGGGTTAACAAAAATGTAGCTTTTTCTTACTGAGCTCTTGGGGGCAGCAGTCCCTTGGGCTGTTCTTGGCGAGGAAACAATCTCCAAAGCTGGGCTTTGCTGCAGAGGGATGACCTAAGGGAAGTCTGCTTGGAAGTTTTAGCCCCTTTTCAGTCCAGGGTAGCACTTTGGTGGGGCAAGGTGGTATCTTTCCTGAGCAGCCTCTAGGCACTTATGCCATGGTTCTCAGTCTCAGACAAGGATATCTGCAGGTGCTGGGAGGAGCACAGCCATGCACAGCACTGTCCTGGCTTGGGCAGTGGCTCTCTGCCCATACTAGGGGCTGCAGCTTGTCCAGGGGCTGTGGTTATCCTGCCCTGCAGTGCAGATCTGAATAGTCCTGCCTGCTGGGAAATGTGGCTCTCCGTCAATGTGTTAAGAGTGTCATAGGCACATTAGCATAAATATTAGTATGAACTGGAATTGTTTTAAACGATGCACCACTTGTATTTTTCTCTTGGAGTAGTTTTTGGCCACCACTACATAAGCAGCTTCTTAGAAGAGCCCTTTTCCCTATTCCAGTTCCTATGTCCTCAGTGCTGCTCCACTGTTACCTCACTCTTGCCATTCTCTTGCAGCTGCACCATGAAGCCTCCATCATTAACCTCTTGGAGACCGTGTTTTTTCACAAGGTAAGAGGCAGGTTCAGCTTTCCTCAGTGGAAAATCCCTGCGTGGAAAGCTACAGTTGTAGAGACTGGCTCTGTATGACACTCTTGTCATTGTGAAGGAGATCTGTGAGTCAGCAGAGGACAGCATTCTGGATTTAATTGATTATTGCCACCGAAAGCTGACACTGCTTGCAGCCCGGAGTGCCAATGGACAGGCAGTGACTTTGGAACTACATGCCAAGGATCTGGCCAGCCCCTCATCCATGCAGGTGAGGAGGAAATCTTGTAGCTCATTAGGGATGCATGTCGTGGAGAATATGAGGAGCCTGCAGAGCCACAGGGGAGCCTTCCAATGGAGAACCCCTTGGCTGCAACCCTGGCACCTCCCACACGTCTCAGAGGGTGTTTGATGCTCCTCTGGGCCAGCAGTTCAACTGGGCCAGCGGCTGCATCCACCACCCTCCACCCTGCAACCAGGTTTCTTCCCTCTCTGGTGACAGTGCCAGCCTGAGGCTTCCTGCAGGATGCACTTGGAGCCATGGGGCAGGACATGCTGGGGAGTTGGCAGAAAAAATATTCAGTACAGGGGTCTGGCCATTTGCCATTGCCCTTGGAAGCTGTGTGGGTGTCTCCCCCCAGAGCCTGGGAAGCCACCCTAGCTCAGGCTGCTGCTGCAGCCAGACAGGGTTGACCATGAGAGGCTTCATTTAAGACTAGGAATTGTCCTAATATGTTTCTCCCAGCTGCCTTGACTCTCCAAGAAGTATCTCCTGTATGCTGGTCTGGGCCAGCAGCGAGCCCAGAGCTATTTCCAGTTGTGTGTTCCCAGGCTGCCACACACCCCTTCCTAGAGCGGGAGATCTCTTTGCCTCTGGTGCTTCTCAGCATCTGAAATTGCACATCTGGAGGAGTGTCTGGAGGAGTGGGGTTAAAGGGAGAGCCTGTACCTCTCTGTGCCTCTATCCTTTGGCTTGTTGCCAAAGCATGTGTTCCTCTTCCACAAAAGGGAAGGAAGTGGAGAGCTCTGGAGCACAATAGGGATGTTTTTCAGGAAATGTTTTCCCAGCTGGGGAGGGGAAGGGGGTGTCTCTTAGAGCTTTGACATGTCTGAAGTTAAAAACCCAGACCTCTTTTAGCCAATAGGGTTCTCAGAAGCACTCATCTCCCAAAGAGCCTGGTTTCCTCTGATTCATTCCAGCAGCCTCTCCTGACTCTATGTACAATAACCCCTGTGAAAAAGCTGTGCCCTCTCCTCTGCTGTGGAGCCCGTTGTCCTTTGTAACTGTGTATGGTGTTCCCCAGAAGCACAGGCAAAAGTCCCTGCCTCCAGGTACAGAGATGAGGTCTGGATACCAGGAGGAGCTATAGGAAAAAGCCTCACTGGAGCAATTTGGAAAGGGAGGAAGAGCCTATAAGGCTTTCTTAGTAATGTGTGGGGCACAGGGAACGCAGAGCTGCTTACCACAGAAATCTGGAAGGGAACTGTTGCGGTGGCACTTCGGAGAAATGCAATATGCTGAGATCATTGCACACAGAAGTGTGATCTGCTGAGCATGTGGGACGGGAGAGATCTTGGCCCTGCTCAGCATAGCCATCCTGTGATCTCAAAAGAGGCTGAGTCAGAGGATGCTCTTACCACCATCTCAGGCTGTTAGCCTGAGCGTGTGGAGAGGAACAGGGTGTCCAATGCAGTCTGGGAAGGGAAGGAGGCTGGGTGGCTGGAGACTGTGGCAGAGCTGCAGGCTGAGATAACCGCAGGCAAATATTCTAGCTGGCTGTACTCAAGCTAGAGGGGAGAGGCAAATGCAGGAGGGCTGGATGTAGGACTACAGCTGCACCAGGGCCAAGTTTCTCCTTCCTTCTTCTCTGGCTCCTCTGCTGATCATGCAGTTCCCCACTCCCTCAGCCCTCACAGGTCTCTGCAGGGCTGTGGGCCACAAGATGGTTCCAGAAGGGGAAGGGAGGAGCAGTTTGGGACCAGCCTTTTTCAGGGGGTGATCCTGTGCAGCAGCACTAGTGGTGGAGGTCACTCCTGACCTGTTAGAGACACAGAGATGAGTGACAAGCAACAGTGGGTTGCAAGCATTTCTGTGGCTGCCCTGGCAAACAGGCAGCATTGGCACAGTTGCAAGAAGAAACTGTTTTGCAGGGCTTTGTTTTCCTCCCCAGTCTGTGGTTACCAATGCACAGGCAACAGTCTGCCTCTCTGTAGCTCCTGGGAAATGGGGCCTGAAGTCCCAAGGCTGTGCTTGACCCTCCACAGGAGCTGCAGAAGCAGGCAGAGACAATGGAGTTTGAGATTTCCCTGAAGGCGCTGTCTGTGCTGTGGTTCATCACGGATCAGGTGGAGAGGTACGTGCCCAGGAGCAGCAGAGGATGTGTGCTGAGCTCTCCAGAGGAGGTTCCCGTGGGGTCACAGCGGGTGCCTGGACCCCATTCAGCAGCTGGCTGTATTCACAGCGGCAGTGGCACTGGAAGGCAAACACAGCAGCACTCCACCCTGCTCTGTGGTACTCCCAGGAACCTAGATCATTGTTTCTTTCCTGCCTTTCCCAGTTGCCTCGAGGACCATTTGTAGATAGAAAATTCTGGCATTAATCTGTGAGTGTCATTTCACCCTTTCTGTCGTATCTCCAGTCTGCCCCTGAGCGCACTGACACGGATGCTGAACACCCACAACCTGCCCTGCCTCCTCGTCGAGCTGGTGGAGCATTGCCCCTGGAGCTGCTGGGAAGCAGGTATGCATTGTGCCCTGTGGTACCTGGGGCACCTTGAGTCTGTGCTGGGACCTGCATCCACTGAGGGATCTGCTGTAGGAGCCCTTGCAGAGCTGCTCTCCCTCTACCCTCCCCTCCAGCTCCTCACTACTGTTCCCTAACTGAAGCTGTTCTGCTCAAGAACAGCTGCAGCACAGCTGGGCTGAGGACCCAGCACTGCTTCCAAAAGCTGATCCTCACATGAGGCTGAGCCTCTTCTGAGCTGATCACAGGACTGGAGTGTAACATGCTGATCACAGGACTGGAGTGTAACATGTCTGTCAGCCACACGTGCTCCTCTGAGGAGTCCTCTGGACACAGAAAGACCCGAGTGTCCTCACCTTTCCGGGACAGCACTAAGGACTAGAGCCAGACATGGGCTCTCCCAGGCAGCAAACCAATTGCCCTGACTCTGCTGGTCCTTGAGCTTCGCTCTTGCCAAAGGCCCGTGATCACAGTGTGTCCATCAGCCATGGCCTCCTGCACCTTTGCAGCCCCCAGGGTCCCCCAGCTTCCCCCTGCCTGCCTCAGCACGTGTTGGAGCACAGCCTGCGGTGTGGGAACCTGTGCTTCTCCCCAGCCCTGCACTGGTGGGGGTCACAGCACGGGCAGGGCAGGAAGAGCTGCTGGGAAACACGTGGCTCTGCGCCTGCTGAGAGCAGCCCAGCTGGATGTGAGGGCTTTCCTTTTACCTCTGGCCACAAAAAACATCCCTTCTCTCTGCCTGTGCACTCGGAGTGTCAGAGGGAGCTTTGATCCAGGGCCCTGAGGGAGGGACTGGAAAGAGATGAACACAAAGGCATTTCCAGGATGTACAGATGCACAGTCACATCCTGCTCCATTTCCCACAGCCACACAGTAGCTGCTGGAGCTAGTTTTGTCACTTCTGCTACATTCATGCCACTTCTGGCTGTCACTGGCAGAAATAACTCGAGAAGAGTTCAAGATATTGGCCATGTTGGTACCCCAAAACATGCTGCTCCAGCCACTCTGTTGTTGCAGCATGGGCTACTACTGCTCTATGCTCCTGGCCAAGTACAGAGGGCGGTGTCTCGGGGGTCTTTCTGTTCCTGCCACAGCCCTATTGTTTTAACATATGTTGTTTCTCCTTTTCTTGCTCTCTAATATGTTGCCTCAGTACCAAGTAGGCTGCTATGCTGAGCAAAGGGTTTGGAAACTGGGAGCTTTTCTGTGGTGAAGTGAGGCAGTGAGCACAAACCAGTGTGCTCATCTCTGAGCTGTCTTCCCTCGGGCAGCACTGTCTCCCTGGTTCTTCTGTTCCTCAGGCAAGCTCAAGAAGTTTGAGAATGGAGCATGGCACATGGTGCCCCCTGAGGACCATATGAAGATGACCAAACTCGATGGGCAGGTGTGGCTTGCCCTGCTCAACCTCCTGCTCAGCCCTGCGTGCCAGCGCAAATACCGCTTTGATGGGTTCAACAAGAGCCAGCTCCTCAAGGTAGGACTCTACAGCACAAAGGCCATGGGACCTGCAGCAGAGTGGGATCTTGCCAGCACTGGACACCTCTGGACATCTCACCCATCCTCACTGTGAGCTCCAGGGAGCCAGTGGTGGAGTAACAGCAGATCTGTCACTGTACTAGCAACAGCAAAGCTTGCTTTTCTGGATGCACCTCACAAGAGCCCCATGGTTTATTCTGCCAGTGCCTCACAAATCCCTGCTCTTACCCTGTTGCTTCCTCAGCTCAGACTCACTTGTCTTGACTTCTCTCTGTTCTCTCTTCTCTCCCCTCCATGGCCACAGCTCCGTGTGTTCCTGACAGATGTCCTCATTGACCAGCTGCCCAACCTGCTGGAGATGCAGAGATTTCTGAGCCACCTCGCAATGACAGAGCCAGCTCCCCCAAAAAAAGATCTCGTCCTGGAGCAGGTATCCTGTGGCTCTTCCCTCACCCCTCCAGCTGCTCTGCTTTAAGCCTGATAACTTCCTACCCCTTGTCTCTCGCACCAAGCTCAGCCCTGGAGAGGTACCCTGGAAAAGCAGCCAAGCACACATTTCGTAGTTACAACCTTATTGCCAGCAAGGCTGCCTGTGGGTGATGTGAGAGCCTTGTCCTGCCACTGCAGTGGCCAAGCAGTCACATCTAAAGACTGTCCAGGCTGCTGCCCTTCTCCATAGCTCTGCTTTCTTACTGATGCTGCTCCTGCTCCTGCTCCTGCCAAGGGCTATGGCTGAGCCCAGCAGGCAGGCAGGGGGGGCCAGCTGGAAGCACAGACATGGCCTCCCTGCTCTGCCCAGAAAGCAGTTAATTCACTCCTTGTCGCCGAGCCAAGCTAAGTAAAGGCCTTTTTCCATTTGGCTGCTCCCAGAGCAGCCTCCTCCCCTTTCAGGCCTGGCTATTTTTACTCTGCTGGAGAAGGCAGAGCTGTTTGAAGCAGCAGCATCATCCTCTCCAGAGCCTGAACTCCCTGCGCTGCTCTTGGCTGGCGCGTTTCCTTTTGAACCGGCCAGCCCTTCTTCAGAGGTTCATCTTCAGGGAAGTGACGAGTGGAAAAAGCTGCTCAGGCAAACGGCTCTGGAGCATGGGGTTGATGCTGCTGCTGGCACACAGGGTGCTGAGATCCCAGGGCTTTCTGTTCAGGAGACTTAGGGCTCAACACTCATTCCCAACCAGACCCTGAAGGTTTTGCCTTGTCTCACCTGAACACTCAGTGAGTGGATCCTTCCTCTCCCTGTATCCAAAAGCACACGTTGCGTCTGCTCACCCTCCCGGGGGTTCTTGTGCCCAGAGCTGGCTGCCTCCCCTGCAAACAGCCCTGAACCACAGCACTTTTGGTCGGGCTGCTAGCACCCCTTCCTCCTCCCCTGCTCTCCCACCAGGTTCCTGTCATCTGGGACCATATCCTCAAGAAAAACTCAGGGAAGTGGGAAGCCATTGCTAAGCACCAGGTGAAACACTCCTTCAGCCCCACTGATGAGGAACTGAAGCTCCAGGCACACAGGTGAGAGCCTGGTACATGCACACTGGGTGCCAGTGGAGCCAATTTCCCCATTAGCAGGGGCTGGAGCTCAGCACTGGGAGCACAGAGGGGTCTGTGTTACTGGTTGGAGATACCCCGTTGGTGGCAGGGTGCAGCAGGGACAGCTCTCTGCTGGTCAGCACTTCTTTATGAGCAGCCTCACCCCTCTCTGCCTGCACAGGTGGGCACAGACCTACAGCCTGGACATGATGGAGGCTCTGGCCCCCGACAAGCCCCGCTGCAGGGTATGTGGTGTAGAGGCAGCCAAGAGGTGCTCTCGCTGTCGGAACGAGTGGTACTGCACACGGTAAGGGAGCCCTGCCACCCCCTGTGTCCCCTGCAGTCCCCTGGAGCCCTCCCCTGCAATCCCCAGAGCACCACAAATCTCACCCAAGGATGCTGTAGAAGGGCCAGGGCAAGTCGGGGGTCCCACCACTGCTCAGCACCACTGGCGCTCCACTGGCCACATACCTCTCCAAATCGTGTGGGGAGGCTGACGTGCTGGGCTGCTGGTGCAGGAGGTGCTTGTGAGTGTTGTGTTGCAGCTGTGAGGTGCAGAGCTGCCTCTGCCCACAGCAACAGCAGTGACAAGTTGGGTTTTCTGTGGTGACACCGCCTCTCTCCTCTGTATCTTGTGAGGTGGGGGGAGGAGGAAAGCACCCATGACCCTCTGGGTGCAGGTGACAAGCTGGAATGTGGCAGCTGGGATGGTGGCAGTAGATTAAGTCTTCTCCAGTCCTGAACCATCTGTCAAAGTCTGGCATTAAACCTTCTTAGCCCTGGAATTGGGGGCCACATCTACCTCTGTCCTGGGCTAATGCTGGGCTGTGCCACCTCCTCTCCAGCACCCAGAGGACTGTGTTGCCAGAGTTTGTCCTGGTTACTCCTTCACTCCTGGGTATGGCCATGGCTCCACTGCCCCTAACAGCAGATTTACCCTACGCAGGGCATGCCAGGTCCAGCACTGGCAGAAGCACAAACCTGCCTGCAACCTGATGGCCGAGGTGTCGAGGAGTGTGGATGACCTGTAAGAGAAATAGTGTCTGGCATCTGGCCCACAGCTTAGCAAGGCAGATGTTCCCATAGTGTGCAGCCCAGCAGCTGGAGAGAAGCTGGCCAAGGCCCCTTCTGCCAGCTCCCAACCCTGGGCAGCACTGGCTGGGCTCAGCCTCTCCTCTCGCACTACCCCACCATGCTGCCTTCTCCAATAAACCTTCTTGTGCACCTCACATCTGCTTGGCTTCCACTTTTTTTCTCCTAAGTAACCATGGTAAACTGCTTCCTTGCCCTCCTTGCACCCAGGGGAGAGGCATGTGTGTCCATTTCCCACTCTGCAACAACCAAAATCCCAGAGAACCCGAAAAAGCCTATAAGGATGTGGTTACCAGATAGGCTAAGCCCTCTGTGGCCAGAGAGGGAAGGGGGTGAGAAGGCCCCCACTGCCTCTTACCGTTGTTGGAGTGGTGTGGGGAGCAGAGGATGTGGTTTGCACAAGTATCTCACTGTGAGTTTCTCGGGTGTTCGACATCTGTCACCTCGCAGGGACGATTTCCCTGCTTTCCTTTCTGTTGGTGTGATGTTAGCAGCAAGGGCTTGTCCCCCTGCCCAGCAGCATCATCTGTAATCAGGAGTTACTGGTGAGGATGTGCCTGGGCTGCATCCCCACTTCTTGCTGGCCAGCAGCTGCTGCCAAAGGGCTGAGCCTTGGTCTGAGCACAGCTGAGAAAATTGGTGGGGCCATGTCCTTCTCCTGGGGTGCTTGAGAGTCTCTGACACCCTAAAATATGCTTTGCAGCAGTGCTGCTTTTGCAGGACCCACGACAGCAAGCAGGAAATCATCTCAGTCCAGCTGCAGCCCCGACTATTCAGCTCGTGCTCAGAGCACGAAGTAAACTCACCCCAAACCCTGGCTGCACGTCCAGGGCAGCAGCCAGCAGGAACAGTTCCAAGGCTCTCTGGCTGCTCTCACTCGCTGAAAGAGGTGTCTCCAGCCCCTTCCCCGCTAGGAAACTAAGGCAGGGAGCGCAGCCTGTCCCGGTCCTGGGAGAGAGCGGGGCTGCAGGAGCGCGGCCCCCCTTCCCCGGCGGCGGCTCCAGGAGCCTCATCCCCGCCTCCAGCCCGCCCCGCCGGCCTCGCCGNTGCACACCTGGTGCGATCTCTGCGGGGACTTCGTCTGGGGGGGCGGCAGGAAGAGCCTCCAGTGCCGCCGTGAGTACCGCGCCGCGCCCCGGGCCCCCCGCACCCCTGCCACCAGGCATCCTGCCCCGGGGAACGGGCATCCCGGCACCTGGTATCCCCGCCAGGCACCCGGCATCCCGCCACTCGGCTTCCTCAGCATGGGGCACCCCCACCGAGCACCAGATATCCAGCCACCGGGCACCCCTATCACCGGGCATCCCTGCAGGGCACCGGGAATCCCGGTAGTAGGCAGCTCCACTGAGCATCGGGTGTCCCACCACTGGGCGTGGGTTTTCTGCCACTGGGCACTCCCATCACCGGGCACTCCAGTGGGCACAAGGCATCCTGCTATCGGGCACCCCCGCCAGGCACTGGGCACCCCCAGGAGGCACCGAGCATCCCGGTAGTGGAGACCCTCACTGTGCATCAGGCTTTCCACCACCAGTCACAGTTACCCTGGCACCAGGCACCCACACCAGGCACTGACAATCCCAGCACTGGCACCCACATTGGGTACAGACACCTCAATACCAATTACTCATTCCCACCAGGCATCCTGGTGCCAGGTGCTCTCGCTGAGTTAAGCATCCCTTTACTGGGCACCTGCACTGGACACTGGGCCTCTGGGCAACAGACACTGTCACCAAACACTGGACATCCCTTTACTGGGCACCCACATGAGGCACAGGGCTGTCCCATAGGGAATACCCTCAACCAGTCACCACACTTCCCTGCACTCGGGACCCACACTGGCCACTGGGCATCCCAGTACCAGGCACTGAGCATCCCACTCTGCCCAGCCCAGCAGAGTGCAGAAGCAATGTGGGACCAGCCAGTACATGGCACAGCACCACCTCCCACGTGGGTGCTACCCCTGGGTCCCTGGGCACAGCATAGGCAGGCAGCCAACACCAGTACTGGCACCATGTGCCAGCCCTTGTCCCACCAGGCACCAGTGCCCTCACCTTGACACCTAGGCTAACCATAATGATGACACTGGTCCTGTCCCTGTCCCCAGACTGCAGCTTCACCTGCCACTACCGGTGCCGGGCCCTGGTGCGGCTGGACTGCAGTGGCCCCCCAGGTGCTGGTGACAAGGATGATGGTGACGAGCATGTGCTGGAGAAGGACACCAATGTGGTAGGGCCTGGGCTTGTCTGAGGGGGAAAGTGTGGGCAGGGGGTGGCCAACCTGGGGGCTGCCTGGGTGTGGGGGGATGCTATGCTGGCCTGTGCCATGTGAGGCCATGTCATAGCATGCCAGGCCATACCATGCCAGGCTGCCCTAAGCCTGGCTGGGCTTTGGTGTCCCATGCTGGGCTGTGCCAAACTTTCCTGGACCGGGCTGGGCTGTGTGAGGCTGTGCCATGCCGGACTGTGCTGTACCCGTGCCGTGCCCGTGCCGCGGTGCCCGAACTGCACCGCACGGTGCCCGTGCCGAGCCGAGCCGAGCCGTGCTGGGGCACAGCCGTGTCCGGGCGGGTGAAGTCACCGCCGGAA
>WEKX01018710.1:15168-30445 GCA_013390025.1 Pitta sordida | reverse complement strand
CGGCGGCGGCGGCGGCTGTGCCCTGGCTGGCCCTGCTGGCGCTGGCCCGGCAGCCCCCCGAGAAGCCGGCAGCCGCCCCCCATCTCACTCGCCGGCCCTTTCTGGTGGCCTGGAACGTGCCCACCCAGGACTGCAAGCCTCGCTTCCACGTGTCCTTTGACTTCAGCATCTTTGACCTGTCCGCCTCCCCCAACGAGGGCTTCGTGGGGCAGAACCTCACCATCTTCTACAAGGAGCGCCTGGGGCTCTACCCCTACTACACCCGTCAGGGTGCACCCATCAATGGTGGTGTCCCGCAAAACAGCAGCCTGTCAGAGCACCTCGCCCGCCTCGAGGGGAGCATCACCAAGTATATCCGCTCAGACACCAAGGAAGGGTTGGCTGTCATTGACTGGGAGGAGTGGCGGCCCGTGTGGGCTCGCAACTGGAAGCCCAAGGACATCTACCGGGAGGCATCACAGGATCTGGTGTCACGGCGTCATCCCAACTGGCCCCGTGAGAAGGTGAACAAGCAGGCGGTGTTCGAGTTTGAGTCGGCTGCCCAGGAGTTCATGGTGAACACCCTGCGCAAGGCCAAGAGCTTCCGACCCAAGCAGCTCTGGGGGTTCTACCTCTTCCCTGACTGCTACAACCACGACTACAGCAAGAATGAGGAAAGCTACACAGGGCAGTGCCCAGACGTGGAGAAGACCCGCAATGATCAGCTGGTGTGGCTCTGGAAGGAGAGCATGGCACTCTACCCGTCCATCTACCTTGACACGCTCCTGGACTCCACTCCTAACAGCCGCAAGTTTGTGCGGGCGCGGGTGATGGAGGCCATGCGCATCTCCCAGCAGCACCATGATGGCTACTCCTTACCTGTCTTTGTCTACACTCGGCCCACCTACATGCGCAAGCTGAATGTGCTCAGTGAGGTAGGGCGTCCTTATCCCAAGCCCTGGGCATCTGGGCTTTGGGTTCAGCTGAGGTGGTTACTCTGCCAGTGTTCCAGTAAAGCTGCCCTGTAGGAATAGTGGCTCTGGAGACTGGTGCCTTCATGGTCCTACTCACACTCTGTGATCTAGCTGTCTCTTTGTGGGTGGGGAGTGGCATTGTTTGGCATGTGTCCTGCCCCCTTCCCTTCAGGGGGTGTCACTATGTGAGGACTCGCACCTCAGCCCCTCTCTGTCTGGATGGTGAGGTGTCACAAACTGCTTCCCTTATGCACGTGGTGTCTGGCAGCAGGACTAGCACCAACGGTTACTGCCTGGGAGGTACTGCAGGACTCCTGAGTCCTGGCAGCTGAGACTCTGTGGTATGTGAGCCTACAGGCCCTGTGCTGTGCTGGCTTGACCTCTGATGAGGAGGGTGGTGTTGAGAAGGCTTGTCCTCAACAAGCTNATGTGAGGACTTGCACCTCAGCCCCTCTCTGTCTGGATGGTGAGGTGTCACAAACTGCTTCCCTTATGCACGTGGTGTCTGGCAGCAGGACTAGCACCAACGGTTACTGCCTGGGAGGTACTGCAGGACTCCTGAGTCCTGGCAGCTGAGACTCTGTGGTATGTGAGCCTACAGGCCCTGTGCTGTGCTGGCTTGACCTCGAGGAGGGTGGTGAGGAGGGTGGTGTTGGGAAGGCTTGTCCTCAACAAGCCGGGACAGTCTCCTCTCCCGGTGGCATGAAGCAGGGCTCGGTCCTGCCTCCCCAGCCCTGCCGTGGACACTTCGGAGCACACTGTGCTGGGGGTGTGGGTGCTGTGTGGGGTGTGTGGGCACTAACTGGGCTCTGTCCCCACAGCTGGACCTGATCTCCACCATCGGAGAGAGCGCAGCACTGGGCGCAGCTGGGGCCATTCTGTGGGGCGATGCAGCTGACATCAGAAACCGGGTAGGTCTCAGGTCAGCATGGGAGGGGTGGAGGGGTCACCTGTCCCCAGAGGGGGCCCAGTGGCTGAGCTGTCCTCTCCATCTGAGATTCTTTTCTCCCTGAGTTACACCAACATGCCACTGGTTCTTCCTTTCCCCTAGGAGTTGTGCCAGACTTTGAAGAACTACCTGGAGGGTGATCTGGGACGCTACATTGTGAATGTCACAACAGCAGCAGAGCTCTGCAGCACGACACTGTGCCATGGCCAGGGTCGCTGCCTGCGCCAGGATAGCACTGTTGATGTCTTCCTCCACCTCAACTCTACCAACTTCCAGCTACGGCGCCGGGAAGCGGATCATTCTCAGCAACCCTTCTTCTGGGCCGAGGGCCAGCTGTCCTCTGATGACATCCTCTTCCTACGGACCCACTTTCACTGCCACTGCTACCTGGGCTGGCAGGGCAGTGGCTGCCAGATGCCCGCTGGCCGCAGCAATGATGCCTCTGGCCCTCTGGCACCTCTGGGTCTTGGGGTGCTGTTGCTGCTTGCAAGCTGGTGCTACCTGCCCCTGGACTGAGCTGCCCCTTCCTATGGTGGTGTGGGGGCCTATTTATGATATCGCTACCCTGCCTTGGAGACAGCTTGCCATGGGGGGCTGCCCCTTGCTGTGAGGGGAGAGCTGGGTAGTTGCCCCATCTCTGCCCTCCCTGCTGCAGTGGGGATGGGGGGCAGGAGGGGGGCACCTCTCCTGTTCTAAGGAGAGGGATGGGGGCAAGAGGGACATGGGGGCGGGGAGTGGATGTTGTGTGGTGCTGAGCCCTTGTGTGCTGCCCCACATTCCAAGTGCTTTACCTTGAATAAAGCTGGTCTGAGTGAGAAGTGTGGGCTGATTTGGAGCGGGGAGTGCTGGTCACCCAGCTCCCAGATCTAGCCACTGTGGGGTAGGTGTGCCGCTGGGGCGAGGAGCTCACCCAGGGTGGCCGGAGCCGCTCGGAGAAGGCGCTCCAAGGGTGGGATTTCGCTCCCTGGAGCCGGAGCCGCGTGGGCCGCCACGGGCGGGCCACACACGTGGAGGGTGCGCGGGTCCGCTCCGGGCCGACAGCGGCATTGCCGGCCCGGGCCCGCCCCCGGCGCCGGGACACGCCCCGGGGCGTTGGCAGTGTCCGGGCGGCGGGGTTGGAACGCCCCGGCATCCGGACGGGCAGCGGCGCCGCTGTCGTGTGCGCCGCTGCTGGGGGTGGGTACAGCCCTGCGAGGCCGGGCACCCCCCTGCCCTGTGCTGCCGGTGTCCCTCGGCTCCGCTGGCCCGTGCCGCCAGTGTGCCCTCGCGTGACTCCTGTCCCCGTGCCACAGTGTGATAGCGCAACCTTGCTCTGCCTTTGCCTGTGCAGCCTCTCCGAGCACTGCTCTGTCCTTTGGGGTGCCCGTGGGCATGGCACGGCCCCGCCTGGCACAGCCACCTTCCTGCCCGCCCCCCTCGGGTGCCTTGCGTGTCCCCAGGCCGTGCCCTCCCTCCTGTGGCTGCTGCCCTGTGCCGTGAGTGTCCCCAGACCGTGCCCTCCTGCGCCACCCCGGCCTGTGTCCTGCCAGGTCCTGCCCGATGCCGTGAGCTTGTACCCAGCAGTGCCCTCCTCCTGCCAGCTAATGGCCGTCACTTTCCACTTCCCGGCGCAGGCTACGTCCATCTCCGTGACCTTCCTCCTTGCCCCCGCCCGCCCACGTCTGTCTTTCCAGTTCACTCATCGCCGGCCAGTAACGGGGGGTTGACTCTGCGCGGTCCTTCCCAGCCGAGCCCGGTCATTAAGAGGGGCTGAAACGCCGCCGTCTGTTCCCACTCCGGTTATGTGGGAACAGCGTCTGTGGGCTCAGAGTCCGAGCCTCTGTGCTGGACTCCAGCTGCTGATAACTGAGGAGGTGGGTACCGGTGGGAACGGAGGTGTGGCTTAATATCAGTCCCGGCTTGAGGGTAAAAGCGTCGAGGTCTGCCCAGGTTCCAGCTCTCCCCAGGCAGCTCTGGGACCCACCCTGAGCTCACTAGCACTATGGCGTTTGCAAATTCCTGCTGGGTCCTCCTGCTTCTTCTGCCTGCCTTGGTCCATGCTGGGGGGCCTGGGCCTGTCCTTGTCAACCGCCCCTTTGTCACCATCTGGAACATCCCCACTGAGAACTGTTCCAAGATGTACAATGTCACACTCAATCTGGAGGTCTTCGATGTGTTGGCCAACGACGAGCAGTCCTTTATCGGGGAGGACATCGCCATTTTCTACAGCAACAAGCTGGGTCTCTTACCCTACTACACATCTGAGGGGGTGCCGGTGAACGGAGGGCTCCCCCAGAATTCCAGCCTGGAGTCTCACCTCCGCCAGGCCACCCAGGACATCAAGGTGACCCTGCCCAACCCTGCCTACAGTGGGCTGGCTGTCATTGACTGGGAGAAGTGGCGCCCACTGTGGGTCCGCAACTGGGACTCCATGAAGATCTATCAGCAAAAGTCAGAGGAGCTGGTACGGCAGCAGCACCCACAGTGGCCCCCCGAGGAGGTGAAGGAGGTGGCCAAGCAGCAGTTTGAGGAGAGTGCCTGCAATTTCATGAACAAAACTCTGTGGCTGGGTGAGAGCCTCCGCTCCAATGCCTACTGGGGTTTCTATGGTTTCCCTGACTGCTACAACAACCAGTTTGATAGCCTGCCCTACAATGGGACATGCCCAGAAGTGGAGCAGCAGAGGAACAAGAATCTGTCCTGGCTCTGGAAGAGCAGTCGGGCACTCTACCCCAGCATCTACCTGCCCTCCTCCCTCAATGGCACCAACAAGGTGCTTCCTTTTGTCCGGCACCGCGTGGCCGAGGCTTTCGCCGTCCAGCGTGGCATCCTTGACAGCGGCATCCCTGTCCTGCCCTACTCCCAGATCACCTTTGCACGCACTGTGGACTTCCTTTCCCAGGTGATGGGGATGTGGCGACAGTGGGCACATCTGGGGATGGTGGGTTGGCACTGGAGAGTCTTTATCTCTGCTGGGGCTGTGTGGGGCTTTGGACATTGCTGACTTATCTTCTCTTTGGATGCAGGAAGACCTGATGAACACCATCGGGGAGAGCGCAGCTCAAGGTGCTGCTGGCATCGTCCTCTGGGGCAGTTCCAACTCCATCTCCCAGGTGAGTGCAGAGGGTGGCACCAGGTCCCTGCCAGCAGGCACCTGCAGTTCGTCAGCTGTGCAGGGCTGTGACAGCACATGCCATTGCAGGAGATGTGCCTGAGATTGAAGGACTACGTGGATGGACCCCTGGGCCACTACATTGTCAATGTGACAGCCAGCGCTGATCTGTGCAGCCAGACCCTCTGCTCTGGTCATGGGCGCTGTGTACGCCAGGAGAACAAGCACGGCTACCTCCACCTTGACCCCTTCCGCTTCACCATCGACCTGCATGTTGGCAAGCCCTGGCTGGTGGCTCAGAGCCTGGAGTCTGGCGATGACATCTCTGGGCTGGCCAAGGAGTTCAGCTGCCAGTGCTACGACAAGTGGCAGGGACCCCGCTGTGACACCCAAGGCTTCTCCAAGTGACCCCGCCCCATCCCACCCCAGGGACACTGGGGTGGACAGGGTGACACCACCTTATGCCACAGCACCCTTGCCATGGAGTTGGGAACCTGTTGGTGAGTTAATAAAATCAGAAAGCATCCACAAATGTGTCCTTGTCTTCTGCTGCAGCATATTTTGGTGTGGGAGGATCCTCCAGTAGTGCCTTGTGATGCTGCCAAGTGGGGTGGGGGGGCTAATGCCTCAGAGGAACTACAAAAAAAAGAAGAAAATTTATGGCAAAAGACATAAGAAGGGGGATGATGGGGGAAGAGGATGAGAAAAGGGAGAATGATGGGGAGTGGCCAGAGAGTAAAGGGGATGGGGGTGAAAAAATGTGCCTTTGAGGGTATAGCTGGGGAATTTTGTTCTCTAATCCCTCACTAGGCACAGAGGAGTGGAGTGAAAACAGTGTCCCCACTGATTTTCCCCTGGAAGACCACATACAAACCAGTTCCCCCTCTAATAATATGCAGAAGTGCAGATTTCTTTATCCCAGGCCACCAACTCAGTTGTACCTATTTTAAAAGTAGATATGACCTTCTCACACTGATTCCATGGTCCAGCTGAGGTAAAAATATTGGCATCTTCATCTGCATGTTTAGCTTGGAGTGAGTGAATCACTTACTCGGTTCTCTGACCTTAGGCCCTGACAGAGGCAGTCTCTCCATGTTGGGGCTGCCCTGCATAGCACTGTGTGCTTGCTGAGGACTTTCAAACTTGCACCTTTAATTTTTATGCTGGTTAATGTAAACCACTCCAAATCTCTGCAGTGTGTGTGACAAGCCAGTTCTCACCAAGATATGAACACCTTGGGCAGTGGAAAGGAAGGGCAGCATGAAGCAGCATCTAGTTTAGATGCTGCAGTTAAATCTTCTTTGCTAAACTGGATGATAGTAACTGCTCTTATCAGAGATAAGATATCACTTCAGTCACTGGGTAATGCGTTATCTACTTTGGTAAAAGCTGAGCCATAGCCCCATGGCACAGTCAAGTCACCTGAAGAGTCTAAGAACACCCTGATATCCTGCTATGGCTTGGGAGAATGCTACTGCAGAGTTACTACAGCCAGCTTATTCCTTACATTGAGGAGGATCTGAGAATACACCAGAAGAGACATAATTAGACCTTTGGACCCCTCAGTCACAGCTTTCAGAAACATGTATTGGGTTATGTATTACAAAGCTCTTTGCAGAGCTGGGGGCCCCTGAAAAAAATCAGTCATAATTGTATTCTGGCCCAGAATGAATAGTTTTATCTCGTTCTTACAGAGATATCTTGGTAAATGTTGTGTGTAAACGTTTGAAACAATATTATCTTAGTATTTTTGTACGTGGAATGTGACTTAACTTAATGAACACTCAAACACACTCCTCCCAAGTTCCAGGGAGTCTGATATTTGCCCTCTGTTAAATGCTGAAAATGAAAGCAAAGTTCACCTTGAAATTCACAGCGATTTTCTTTGTGTGAAGAGCCAGTCCTCTTTATGCCTGGAAGGGATCAGTTCTGCGTGCTTGTAACTTCAAGTAATTTAATATGCTTCAAGTGCTCAGCTACTGAATATCTGGGGCATAGTTGGGGGCTAGTCTGGAGCTCTCCTGGATATGTATTATCTCAGTCCATTAACTCAACTAAGCACTGAGGTGGGCCTGAGGAAAGAGGCGTTTCCTCGGGAGCTGCAGAGGGTCTGACACTGTCAGAAGCCCTGCAGAAATCCTGTCTCTAGCTATGGGCTTGCAGCTTGCCCTAAAGAAAAGTGAGGCTGGAACTTGTGCCAGCTCTTTTTCTTGCTGTTTAAATAATGCAAGTTTGGGCATGAACGCAGTTTGTAATTTTCAAATAATAATTTTAATTTATAAGAGGATTTGTTTTATTCATCCTACTTACTGTAGCTATTCCTCTCTCTTTGCTTCTTACACCATATCCAAAGACAACCAAGACACTGGATTACATGTAGTCTAGCTTGTTTTCCTCCATACTCTGAGGAATAGAGACTAGAAAGACACTGCACATGGTGCCAGCAGGCGATTTAGAAGCACTGAGTATCTGCTGGGTTGTTTTTTTCCAGGTCTGAAAACCACACTTTGCCTTGTACACGTGTAGTGCTCTGCAAATCCACCACCACGCTGGAGCGAGCCCATGCTCGGCAGGAGTGTGCTGGAGAGGAGACAGCAGCAATGCACAGGCCTTTGTGTGTTCACACAAAGGCTGCCCCACGTCTCTCGGGTGGGATACGTTTACGATGCTGTCACGGCAGCTCCTGTCCTCTGTGCCCAGGATTAGTGAGAAACCTGCTGTGCCCAGAGCTCGCTCGCTCGTCCACTGCATTACGGGGCTCACACTACATTGATTTCTAGGCTTTTTCCATGTGCTGCTTCAAGAAACAAGGGAAGTCTGTCACATAAAAACTGACCCTACATTCCCCAGTTTTTCAATTCAACAACTGATTATTGTTTGTCTAGGTTACTTAAGTCACATATCTCCATAAATAATTTGTCCGAAGTACTTAATGTGGTTTACTATCCCAAACAGAGAGCACTGAACTACTGATTTCTCTAAAGGATAATTTTACTATCTAGAATGAAGATGTTCATAGTGAGAAGCCTTTAAATACTTTGATATGACTAGAACATGAAGTAGGATAGCTGAAAGGTAAGGAGTCATAAACTAAAATCAGGAGTGTGGAAAGTGGGTCCTTCCAGACTGTTTCTCCTGGAGCCCTTGTAACTGGGTGAGTCCAAGGTTCTTTTGGAAGAAAAATATCCTTTCCAAAAGCAGGTCATGGTAACTGCATGGCTTGAAATTAAATAGATGTCATGCAGGTCTTTAAAATGCCTTTTATTCCATTCACAGTGCAGTGGAGGCTTGTGGCACACAAGTGCTGGTCACTGAGAGCTCAGGTTGCTTTGTAGGCTTGCAAGCATGTGGCAGCTACAGGGAGAGAGAGGAGGGCTGCGTCTGCCAGCCTGGGGAGGGATTTTGGTGACTGTTTATCTGCAGTTACAGAAAGCCTACCTATCTCCCAAACACCCACTGCCCTGCTGTATCCAAAGTCCACAGGCGAGCAGCTCACTCAGCCACAGCAGTTCAGAGGAACATGAGAACAGAAGAAGGAGGAAGTGGCACAAAACCTGCCCCCAAGGACACTTGAACCTGCCCTGGGTGCTCCCCAGAGCCACTTTATTTGCTTTGAATAAAGCACACCCCTGTATATGCCAATAGTATTGAGGGTGTGCACAAGGCTTCATTGCTTTCCTGGTAATAATTTAAATAAAATGTGCCACTTTTTTCCCAGGTGCAACATCAAAGATACCTTCTGATTACTGTTTCAAAAGTGAAATATTCATCTCCTACACAAATAATTTCCAGAGCTTGAATGCAAGACCCTGTATCCCAAACCCTCCTCACAGTCACCTTTTGCTCACTCAGGGCAGCACCGGCTTGAACACAAGATCTTTGAGCTACTAATTACCTAAAATTAAAGTAGCTCTTCCTTACAGTCTCTTTGCGTTTTGTGTTTGAAAATCACCCACTTCTTACCTTTTCCCTTGCTCAAGTATTTCTGGAAGAGATCTGAAAACATATAAATAACCTCCTCTCCCCTCCCCGATTTAAGAAAGGTCTAAAATGTTCTTCATAGACTATTGTCTTGGACTTGACACTCCTAGTTTCTGAGCAACAGCAGGGCTATTGGCCTTCACTCTTCTGATTCAACAGATTGCAATTTCAGAAGTTACTTGAAAAAAAATCATGAGGTTGGGGGCCCTTAGGAAGTGTTTAAACATCTGCCACAAACAGCAGACCTTGCTTTAGGTTATATAAACAAAAAATACCTCTGCATTTGGGAACTTGTCCTACTTTATTCCATATTTTTTTTAATCCGCCAGCACTGAGGCTGGACTCCAGAACAGAGCTTTCACCACAAAAATGTGGGCGCAGCAGCAGCTCCTTTGTTGCGAGTGCTTCAGGCCTGCCAGAGGCAGGGTTGGTATGTGGGGCGCAAGGGCTTCCATGTTTTCTGTCTGGGAAATGTGCAGTTTGTGTTTTTCGCTGCTGTCGGGACTGCTAGAGGTGGAACATTCATGCTATTTGCAGCATCTGCTGCTCTGATTTGGCAGGAACTCCTCTCCTAGTTATTTTCCACCCTGAGGTTTTAAAAACAGGTTAATCAGTGTCCTGTGCTGGCTGTCAGTGGGAGTGTTATCAACTGCCCCAGGAGGGTCAGAGTAAGGCCTTGTGAGTGATTGGAGTGAAGCCATTTGCTTGTGCTGTATAAAACACCTTGCAAACTCATTTTCTTCCAGTGACAGACTAAGCACAAAAACATACAGTGCTCCAAACCCTGCTGTAATCTGCTGGTGCAGACTTAAAGCAAGCACCAAATAGTATAGCAAACCCCTTTGTGCGAACTGTCCTGTGTTTGATTGTAACTTCTCAGGAGGAAAATTTTGATTTGACAGGTTACTGGTCCCATTTTCCAATTAAGACATAAACAGTTGTAATCCTCTGTGCTGCTGGGCAGAGCTCAAGGTTTGTTTTTGCTGAAACTCACCAAGCTGGAATTGAAGCAGGGAGAAAAAACCCCAAACTTGGCAGATCAAATCTGCCCTCAGCGCAAAACACATATTATTATCTTATTTGTTTTAATACACACCAACTGATACCTGCGCGCAGCAGATACCAGCTGAGATAACAGGGAGTTCAATATTTAAGGCCTGGCTTTGCTCACCATAGCAACAAATGTGTAAAGAGAGTAAGAGGACACGGATAACTCACAGCATCCAGCACAGCCAGGGCAGTGCTGTTGGAAGACTGACTTTTCCCAGAGCATTTTATAGACTGTCACAGTGCAGGATGCAGAAGCACAGTGGATATCTGAACAGAAGCATCCAACGTACCCTGGGGAGTGTGTGTTGTGCAAAGCATCAGCAGAGTGTACACAGAGGTATGTGTTTGCTTCCTTGTCCTCAAAGCAGATGGGAAAAGGAGTGGTCTGGATTTAATCTTATTCTCCTTTTATAAAATAGTGGAGGTGGTGATTCTTAAATGTGGGTTTTCTCTCCCTGACTGCATAAATCAGCTCTTGGGGCACAAGTGACTACAGTCACAGGCTTAGAACAGAAAAGCTTCCCAAAGGTACCTCTTTCTCTCTGCATCTCTGCCACCCTACTGAAATTAGTTGGATGGAACAGATTTTCTGTCCAAAATCCATGCTGCATTTATTCACACTAACAAACATCTATGTTGCTTTTTATTTCACGGATTATGCAGTTTGCTCTGACAATCCACTTATAGAATTTGTTGAATCAGTGATTACATTCAAACTGAATGAAGAAGTACTTTGAAAATCTGTTACCAGTGTTCCATCAGAGTCTGAAACCAGGTGAGCCCAAGAAGAACTGCCACCAAAATCCATCAGAGCTAATACTCAGGGTGAAAAAAAGCCTTGCCTTTGTTTTCTAAGCAAGAAAATACTATTTTTACCTATGCAGGTCTATCTAGAAATACCTACCAATAACCCAGAGTAAGGGGATTAGTCTGGGTCCTTGGCAGATAAATCAATGTCAGCGTTAAAATAATAAGGCAGTTACTTGATGAGAAATTCCCAAGAGAGACAGAAGAAATACGGAGAGTATTCATATCTGTGGTGGTCCAAGCATGCCATTTATTTCTTCTACTACGCATACACTAGTGCAAAGTAATGCAACACCAATGCAAGCAATTTGCCAAAAAATGTGCTTAATATAATATTTATATAATCTTCTTACACACTGCCTGTTGTGAAGGGGAACTGTTATTAAAGATACATTTTTTTTCTCAGTCAAAGGTTATGGAAAATCTCAGTTGCTCAGGATCAAGGAGCAGTACTTGACTACAGCTGCACATACAAAAACTGAGCAGTATAAAAATAGCCTGACAAACACTCCAGCAATGCACATAACAAGTTTCCCCTCTCCCAAAGAGCCTGAGAAAGGCCAGACAAGTTCTTAGGGTCTGACCAGACTGGAAATGAGAATTCCCACTCATTAAGGTAAGGGTTCCCAAACATCTGAAGTCTTCAGTCTTGGGGTACCTTAACATGTTCCTATGCTTCAGGACAAGGATACACCTGGTTTTTTTAGATCTTATAGTCTGGCCAGAAAAAATAGCTCAGAGAAAGAAAAACAAGGTATAGCATGAGTAGTGACTACATGAATAATTGTATTAACTTTTGCTTACCAGTTCACCAGTTGGCTGCTGCTTTTTAATCTTCTGCACACTTACAATTTGGGTAAAGAATTCAAAAGTATCTTTAATAAAGATTGTGTTATCTAGCTCAACTGAATGCACCAGGTTCTGCATTTGCTCAATTTCCAAGAAATGTAACAAAAGACCCAACAGCTTAAACCTTCCAACAAAGCTGAGGAATTTGACCATAGCATAGCTAAAAGAGTTACAAAAATCCGTCTGTTTTACTCATCTTTATATTACTGTCATCCAGAGATGAAAATTTTGGCTCACGTTAAAGCAGGACAAATGTAACCTGTGAAAACCAGAGTCAATAGGACGGGTGTCCCCCGGCACTCCAGGCCTGCCACAGCCAAGTTGTTCCGATAAACCTGATCAGATCCTTTTCCTTGCCAAGCAGCTGAAGCCAAGCTGTATTTTTGTGGCCTTTTCTTCAGTTCCTTAAAACCACAAAGCCACATTCAGGGCAAAAGATTTTCCAAGGCCTATAAGCATGGAAATCTTTCTAATTTAACTATTTTTGAGAATGGCTTAGGACTGAGTAAAAAATTTTCCAATCAGATGACCCTGCTTGCTCAGTCCATCCAAGCACAAGCTAGAACCAAACATCCCAGGCAGAAACTGTGTTTACCTTGAATGTTCCTCTCTCCTGCCGAGTCGCAAATAAATTATCAGATTTCCTCTCCCCCCCTCATAAATCTGTTACTAATTCCGCTTGCCAAACTAACTAGACCTCCCCAGTCTGGACAACATCCCAACAACCTCATCAGTGGCTGGCTGCAGATACCTTGAGCAAAACCCAAGACTTCTAGCAATTTTTGCTATTAATATTTACACTGGTATTTGCTTCTAAGAACACCCAAGTTTCCTGCACAGTTAGTATCTTGCAGCACAGCCCTTCTGGGAGTGCAGCCACTGCACAATGCCAAGGAAAGGCAAAGGTACGCATTCCCACCTGGAAAAAAAGCTGTGGGGGAGCATGAACATGGTTAAACAGAAGACGAAAACACAAGCCTGTTTGATCCCCAGTGAGGCTCTGCCCACCAGCCCGTGCTGGGTCACAGCCTGCCCTCCTCACACATGGTACTTGGGACCTTTTGTTCTGCCAAGAGCAGTGGAAGTTTCTGGCTGATTCTGAGCTACATCTCTCTGGCTATCGGGAGAGGGAGGGCATTTTGAACTTTTTTACCAACACCAAGCAGTAAGGAATCCTTCCAGCATGGTGGTTTTGTAGGATTTTCTTCAATTTTAAGGTTAGGGACAGGAGGATAAACCGCTGCAGTGCCCAGCCCATCCTGAGCTTCATTTCTAGCCCTTCTGCTTCACACCAGCTGCAAAATATTTTTTTTTCAGAGAACACGGTTTCACTAAGCCAAAAAAATGTGACTAAAAGATATTTCAAGGGGAAAGCAGATGAGACCAAGGGCCTCTCTCCTATGCCAGGACTCAAAATTGCTGGTTCTTTCTTCCAGAGAATCTCTCAAACAACTCCAATGGCTTTTGCTCCAAGCTGGAAGAAGTCCCGGTACGAAACCAGGGTTAACTAAATCAAGTTTTGAGCTATGCCGTCTGTGCCCCAGAGCAGCACTGGGGACATGGTGGCTGTGTGTACAAACCACATCACCTCCCTCCTTCACACTGTTAGCAGTGGACAACAAAGATTGGTCATGCAGAAAAGAACACAGTCACATAAGGTCACTTGAGCTTCTTAAGAAGATAAAGCAAATGAATCATTAATACTTCAGATGAAATAATAGGGAGTTAATAAGGATTAACTATTATCCTGAAGGTGGACACAGATGACTTCCACCTCTGCAGAGGCCAAAGTCTGCACTGTGGCACCTTGAGAAGCTGTTCAGCTCTGGGGGTTGCACAAGGAGCTAGATCTTACTTCGATGACTCCCCCAAAAGAAAGAAGAATGTTTCTTAGCATTCCATCATCAGCAAAACACTTTTCTCCTATATTCACCCTCAGTTCTTAAGATAAGCAAATTTCCAGAGAGTCTGTTACAGCCTAGGATTGGAGAAGTGGTAGGGGCTTGGTCCCTCAGCCTAAATGAGCTCAGCCCTTGACTCTGAGTCACTGCACACACACTTGAAGGAAGGGATACTGAGCATAGTACTGACCTCAGCTGCTGAGTTTCCTCATTGCAGGAGGCATCATCACCTGGAGATAAGCACGCAATACTCCCGGCTTAAAAAAAAAATTCTAAATAACAAACCAGCCTTTCTTTCATGCGGCTTAATGTCTACAAGCAATTAAAAAGTTGTTCTTTGTTAACTAAAGATTTAAAGCACCAGATGATCCCCAGGCAGAGCCAGCATAGTTACAATGCTTATGTTACCAGTGGGGATGTGAAACCAGCTGCCCAGACAGCAAACTTAGACTTGATATTACGTACTTGGATACAGCTTGGGAAGCAGGACTCAGATGTGTAGGCAGATGAAAAGACATCCTGCCAAGGTAAAGAAAATTTGCATGTGAATTTTAAGCAAAACCAAACCCAAACAAAAATCTCAACTTGGTTGTTTTTGTCAACCATTTTCACCTTAAAGGGGAATTATTCTGATTTTGCACTCATATTAAGTGAGTTTACACTGATGCTTCCTTAATCTTCCTTAATTTTTCTGTTTGTCCCCTCTTTCATCTGCAGTGGTGTTTCCCCCTCCAAAAACTTGTTTTCCTATCTCTGCAGGCTAAAGGCACAGAAGGACAGATAACAACTCTCCTGAGCACTGTGCTCCCTACCCCAGTGCAGGACACATTTACAGTATGATGAGATAACAGCTCCAAAGCTTATATGCACACCCACTTGTTCATGCCTGCCTCAGATGGGCAGCCTAATAAAATTACAAAGCTCTTAGCAAAGACAACCACAAAAATAACCCACCCCAACCTGAACAAAATAACAGGCTCTAGTATCACCCCAGGGCTGGTATAAGGAACTAGAGGATTGTTGTCATCAAGCTCCAGCTGCTAAATTGTCCTCAGGGCAAAGGTAGGAAAAAGCTCCAGCACAAAGTGAGAGCCCTGAGCGGACGCAGAGGCTCTAATTGCCCCCACTGGCTTCACCCGGGACCCCTTGGGCTCACCGGGAGGTGGATCCCAGCCCTGCCTTGCCCCAGTGGGGTGCGTTCTGCTTGGGCTCAGGGCTGGGGTCACCTGTGGCTCCGCAGAGAAGCAGCACAGCTGCCCCCTGGCCTGGCTGAGGGTTTGTTGCTGACCAAACACGCATTTCTCGGGACACTGTTGATCCCTATCTGCTCCCCGTCCGGCTGCCTTCACACCCAGGCCTGCAAAATGGCTACAGCTGCTCCACCTCCCCCGTCTANTCCCATCCTATCCCATTCCATCCCATCCTCCGCCGGAGCCGAGGCTGAGCCGCAGATGTGGGGCTGCCGCGGCCGCTGCCCGCAGGGCCGGCGCTGCCGAGGTAGGACCCCCGGGACCCCCCTGCGCGGAGCGGCCAGGGGAGGGGATGGGATGGGATGGGATGGGATGGGTTGGGATGGGCGCTTCTCCCCTCCCCATCCACGGGGCTGCTCCCGGTCCCGGAGAGACCCACGCGCGTCAGGGCGAGGCTGGAGGGGGAAGGTCGTGTTTTCCTGGACCCCCTGGTCGGAATTTTCCCT